>JAQGAO010001742.1:0-22799 GCA_034697705.1 Ommatoiulus sabulosus | reverse complement strand
AGAATATTTCAATTTCTAGTCACGGAGATTGTCCAGTTCGGGAGATTTAAAACGCCCCGTATTCCGAAACTATTCCACAGCTCCATTCCCAATCCTCTTCAGCTAGACTTGTAACAAAATCGGTTTAGTGTTTGCCAAGCTTCTCATTGCAATTGTTTTATTTTTCATTATGAAAAAAAAATTGATATGCATTAACGAGTAAGTTTTGGTCAGGGAATTTTGGATTTTAGCCAGGGAAATTGAAAATTAAAATTTTATGGCCACCCTGCTAAAATTACACTTTTTTCAGTAGTTTCTTAAAATAATCCACCTAGATTTTGAAATTCTGGTTTTGAATTATTTTCGTGATATGCCATGTAAACCATTGTTGTTGTAGTCAATTTGTTCGTAATTCTCTTGGAGCGGTGAAGCTGCTGAACCTCCTGTTTTCACCACAGTGATGTATTTCTTATAACATAATGATGAGCATACAGTGAAAGCCTCTTAATTAAAACACGATGTGTCCTGCAGTTTGGACCGAAATAAGCGTTGAATGTCAAATACCACACTAAAAATCGACTGTATCAAAATAATTTGCTGTGTTTTAATACTACATGTATTTACATATTTTTTTAAAATTATATTCATACAAAAAATGTGAGTAGTGTTTCATGTTGTTTGTTTGTTGCAATGGCAAACATTTCATTTTTAACGTATGGGGGAAATTCTTACAGTACAGCCAATGATGCATTAGCTGCTTAGATGAATGTCTACGCGTTGTTCAAACATGTCCGTGCTTGCGTGAGAGCTGCTCAAACTTGTTTCTCGCGTTTGCGTTATGTAGACATGTGGAAAATATGATCTAATTATGCGATGAGATGACTGGATTAAGCGAATTTTTCATAAAGGACAGCATAGGAAAAAAAATCGGTTCTTAATGTTTTTATCGAATGAAATGGCTGATTACATTGACAAGCTTTCACTGTATTGTTTAGCATGATCTCATACATGTCCACTGGCGCCTATTGTTGAATGGTTACAGTTATAAGCTTTCCTCTCAACCCTGGGTTGCGGGGTTTGCTCCCCGGTGGAGGTCGGTTAGAATTTTGAGGATGAGCAAAGTTCTCTTTAAGTGGCCGCACTTCTGATGAGAGCTTAAACCAAGGTCCCTCTTGGTGGTGCAAGCTCCCCTCCCCCATAGGTAAAATTCAAAATTTCCAAATAGTTGATGCTGGCACATCCCCTGGCATTGGTGATTAGCCCCTGTGTGCAGAAATAGACCAATGTTCAAAATCCACAACTAACCAACCGCCACATCTGTAACTGGTTTTTAATAGTAGTAACTTGCGAGCTGTGTAACCATATACATATAAATTTGTAATCTAAAGCATCTTAACTGCAGCTCGTTAAAGTTAAGACCGGTACTGAAGTCTGTGCCATTAACTTTCCTTTAAATTAATCTTCCGATGCTCATTATAGAGTAGGATAATCAGCGATGGTTACCTATCCTTTGTAAATCCGTAGCATGTTAAAGTAATGCAGTTAGATCGACAGAAGGCTTGTTTCATGTCTGTTACTTTAAAAATACTATTTCATTGGGGTATCAGTGCAATTTTGGTTTGAATCTCCTTGTTTTGGTATCTTATAGCTTCCTACTCCTATGACAGAACAATATCCTGAGGGAGGTTTTATAGGCCAAAATGTAGAGCTTTAAATGAACGTTTTGTTGAGGATATTTTCTCAAGATTCGCTTGTGTAATGTTACCACACCAAACGACTTAAGAAGGAGGCGTATGCCTGGGCCACTTCCTGTCAAACCCAGTCACGAATATGCTCTATTCCATCTTTTGCATGTATCATTCTCATTTTCTTCCCTGCTATGGACATATGGAGCTACATCACGTTATCTTTTATCGAATCACCAACGAAAAAACATGCCTCCGAGTAATTTTCACCAATGGAATGAATGAAATGTCACGTGCCACAGGCATCCCAACAAAATTTGCATCAAGTCCATTGAGTTGTGATATTAGCCTAGTAGTTGTGACCTTTATTTCGATACCCACCCCAAGATGAATGATTGTTTTTCTATCTAAAAACATTTCCGAAGATCACGTTTACAGAGAATAGTACTGAACGGTGATGGACCAGAATTTGCCAAAACGAGTAAATTATATTGATCTCGTAACAAGTGGTATTACGTTTGAGTATGATTGTCAAGTAGTTTTCAATAAAATTTGCATATAAACTCTTGATTATTAAATTGATTTACTTCCAAAATTTGATTTTTAAAAAATGTCGAATTTTGGACAAAATATTTATTTTTTACTCAGAAGTTCAAGAAGGAGTAAATAAATTAATAGATCTCAATGTGTTGTATCAAAATTATAGATGAATGGCTTCTTCCGTACCTTAAGCTCCTGTTTGGCAAATCAAAATGCACTATATATTTTTAGTCCATAACTTACCTTTGCTTGTACGCTACATTTCTCATATGTGCACATGCAAGCATTACTTTTTTGGCTTTAGGTCATCCCGAAACAATACTGGCAATGCTTGAATTTTATCGTTTTGACAAGGATTATAACTTCTAAGATTTATTTCCCCTTGTTTAATTATTCATCTTCCTTCGTCTAGTAATGTGTATACAAGTTTAAATTCGCCCATTTATTTTGTCTAAAGTAAATTAGCTTAGAAAACATCCAAAGTCGAGCAAAATCGTTGCACGTTTGACTATCAATTTTGTTTTTTGTTGTACACTTTTATATTTCACATCAATCTTATTTTAAAATGTATTGATGAGTAAATATTGTGGGTGTATATTTGTTGTTTTGAATATTGGAATAAAATTGTGAGTAAGCAAATAATTCAGATTTTATCTAATACGGTAGATATGATTATAACAAGGAGGTGGTTAAAAATTCCCTAGATAAACAAAACCCTGAAAATCTTGCAAAACATTATAAAACTCGAGAGTCTGGGAATTTTTTTCTTGCTATAAATATTTACACGTTTTACAGCGCAGCATGGGTCACTGTTTCGCT
Organism: Ommatoiulus sabulosus; assembly: GCA_034697705.1. NCBI lineage: Eukaryota > Metazoa > Arthropoda > Diplopoda > Julida > Julidae > Ommatoiulus > Ommatoiulus sabulosus. Next base: position 19,776 of record JAQGAO010001742.1, on the reverse strand, counting down.
GTGTATTCATTTGATTAAATGACTTTAGTCACTAACATTGTTGTAGGCTAATTTAATTTGCTCTGTATTTTAGATAAATGGGGAAATTGTACAAAATGGATTGGATCGTGATATTTCATCTGCTACTCAAGGTTTGGGGGAACTTACATTTGAAGAGGATGAAGAAGACCAACAATTTTATATGAAAGATCTACCTGATCATGCGTGCAAGTAAGTCCAATTCTTGGAGATTCATTTCGCCTTGTGTTCATACACAGCTTATCCAAAATAATTATTTCCTGTGCTAGATATTGTGGAATTCATGATCCTGGCTGCGTTGTCATGTGCAATTCGTGTAAAAAATGGTTCTGCAATGGTCGTGGCAATACATCTGGAAGGTAAATTGGGTTAATTTATATTGAGATTTCCTATGATTCTTTAAATCCTAAGGGCTATGCAATATTTGTTTATTCCCTGTAGTCACATTATTAATCACCTCGTGCGAGCTAAGCATAAGGAAGTAACCCTGCACAAGGATGGTCCCCTCGGTGAAACCATATTGGAATGCTATAGCTGTGGTTGCCGCAACGTTTTTGTGCTAGGCTTCATACCTGCCAAAGCTGATTCAGTTGTGGTTTTGCTTTGCCGTCAGCCATGCGCTGCACAGAGCAATTTAAAAGACATGAATTGGTTTGTTCTTTTATAATTTTTCTTAATATAGACAATTTGCACAGGCTCGTTTTTATCATTCTAATTAAAAATATATTTTTTTTTTTGATAATTGGTGCCAAACAATACCAGAGGCCTTTATCTGTTTTCTTGTATTTTCTATTTATTGTAGAAATCTTATTGCTATCTTAATGAATTTTCGCTTCAAATTTACTCAATCCCATAAGTGAGCTTATGTAGAATAGTATGTTAATATATTCACCAATTAATTTATTACGAGGCCAAAAAGGTTTCTGAATAAGTTTTTTTTTTCCAACCATTACGTTTGCTTGCTCGCCTCTTGGTTTTCTTTTATAATCAAAAAAGCAATTGTTTAACATGCGTGCGGACGACACATCTTCAACAAGCTTAATTATTTACTATGGAAATTATCTATGTGCAATTATTTATTTTGATAATACATATTAGTGTGATCACATGTACCATTTGTCACATCTCAGGGATCAGGATCAATGGAAACCTTTGATAAACGATCGTACATTTTTGGCTTGGTTGGTCAAAACGCCTCTTGAGCAAGAACAGCTACGAGCAAGACAAATAACAGCTCAGCAGATTAATAAATTGGAGGAATTATGGAAGGTAATTTTTTAAACTGAAAGAAAAAAAATTATTGAAGCTGTGCTCTCATTAGTTGACAAATTTGATGGAAAAAATGTTAAAATATTTCATGTGACTACACCAATTCTGAAATTTTAACAAATTTGCAACTACTAAGATATGTTTTTGAGGTAGTCCTCATATCAAGCTGTTGACAAATTGACTGATGTTTGCCACTTTATTATTTTTTTTTCAATTTCTTTACGTCTTTTATTGTCTTTTCTAATTAGGATAACATTGATGCTACATTTCAAGATTTGGAGAAACCTGGTGTCGATGAAGAACCACAACAGGTTCTTTTAAGGTACTGAGAACAACTAGCCTCTTGCGGGCTGATTTTCTTTTGATGGCACTGTGTATGAAACTTACGTCCTGTTAATTTTAGATATGAAGATGGGTACCAGTATCAGAACATATTTGGCCCTCTAGTAAAACTGGAAGCAGATTATGACAAAAAATTAAAAGAATCCCAAACCCAGGACAACATTGAAGTACGTTGGGATGTTGGCCTTAACAAGAAAATAATTGCATACTTCACATTGGCTAAGACTGATGGAGGTTTGTGAAATTTGTATACCTTACTTCCAGGTGCCATTTAGGAAAGAAAAAATCATTAAGTTGCATGCTAATGTTAGATAAAACATTTGCAAACAAATTAACTGCTAAATGCTAATTTTTGTTTTTCAGATATGCGTCTGATGCATGGAGATGAGTTGCGTTTGAGATATCTAGGGGAACTACATAAGCCTTGGTCTGGCGTTGGCCATGTTATTAAAATCCCAAACAGTATCCTTTTATAAACCACTTTATATATTATTGTATTTGTATCGTGTTGCTATGGCTAAATTTATGGCCGTATAGCATTGTACTTGATAACACTCTGTGTTTTAAACTAATTAGAAATAGTTATTTTTCTTTCTTAGGGAATTTGAAGCTTAAAATTATTACAGCTATAAACCTAGTTTCCAAAACGATCAACTAATTTTAAGCTAAAATATCTGGTATTCATCATAATTTTATTTACAACAGCATTGTAGTAATACTGAAGCAAATATTTAGATGAAATTTATGGTATAAAACCAAAATCTAAGTACCAAATTTCTCATTTTGATTAATCCTTTATTGTAAAAAAAAATCAAAGATTATGGAGAAGAAGTTGGAATTGAACTGAAAAGTAATTCTGGAGCTCCTACAGATTGTACTCACAATTTTGTAGTGGATTTTGTCTGGAAATCGACTTCATTTGACAGGTAAATATGAAAGCATAACATGTTTTGTATTTTTACAGTCTTTTTATAGTATTATTACAGTATTTTTATCGGTTTTGTCATTTAGAATGCAAGCTGCATTGCGAAAATTTGCTGTGGATGATACTTCCGTATCCGTATACATTTACCACCGTCTTCTCGGTCATGAAGTGGAAGAAGTTGTCTTCCGATGCCATTTGCCTAAGCACTTCTCTGCACCTAACCTACCTGATCTAAATCGATCCCAAGTGTATGCAGTGAAGCATGCTCTTCAGCGTCCACTTAGCCTAATTCAGGTAAACATATTGCAGTTTCACGTAAAGCAATACTATCAATTTTTAAACTTGTACGTTTTATTAAACACCAATTTTTTACTTTTAATTAGGGACCGCCTGGTACTGGCAAAACTGTTACTTCAGCCACAATTGTTTATCATTTGGCAAAGCAAAACAACGGCCCAGTTTTAGTCTGTGCTCCTAGCAACATTGCTGTCGATCAACTTACTGAAAAAATACATAAGACTGGGTTAAAGGTTAGAAATTTATGAAAATGTAGTTGTTTTATTTTGAATTTAACATTGTTCAGAATGAATCTGAAGTTTATGATGCAGGTACAATGTTAAAGTTATATGTGTCTAAATGTCACGGTAGTTCTGCACTGCCCGATATTTGGCATTTCCAGCCAGTTATTGCTTAGTTTCAGAATGTGATAAAATTCCTATTTGCTCGGCTAATTTATTGAGGGTTTTTAGGTTGTGCGTTTGTGTGCGAAGAGCCGAGAAGCCATAGACTCTCCAGTGTCCTTTTTAGCACTTCATAACCAAATCCGGAACATGGATGGGTAAATACCTTTGATAGTTTCACTTAATAATTATTCAGTAACATTTTAAAATGGTAAATAGCAGTTTTGTTTCAAAAATATGTTTTTGTTATAATAGAAATACAGAGCTTCAGAAACTTCAGCAGTTGAAGGATGAGACAGGAGAATTGTCTTCTGCTGATGAAAAACGCTACAGAATTCTAAAAAAATCGTGTGAAAAGGAACTTTTGGAGGTATGTGAATGAGCAAATGAAGTATACACCGAGCTAAATCTTAGCAAGTTTACATGTGTTTTCTACCAAATTAAAGGCAGCAGATGTTATTTGCTGCACTTGCGTTGGTGCTGGTGATCCAAGATTGGCAAGATTCAAATTTCATTCTATCTTGATTGACGAAAGCATGCAAGCCACCGAACCTGAATGCATGGTACCAGTGGTGCTAGGTGCCAAACAGGTATGTGCTATTTTCTGTGTATTTTTTTTTTAACAATCGACATGTAAATGATATCTCCATTTTGAACATCGGACTTTTTAATCTTGAAAAATTGTACAGAATATCTATTCTTATGACTTTTTATATATTCAATGTGTAAGTTTGCTGTTGTTTTTGCAGCTCATTCTTGTAGGCGACCATTGTCAACTGGGCCCTGTTGTGATGTGCAAAAAAGCTGCGCGCGCTGGGCTGTCTCAGTCATTATTTGAACGGCTTGTTGTGTTGGGTATACGCCCCTTTCGCCTGGAAGTACAGTACCGTATGCATCCAGAATTAAGCAAATTTCCATCAAACTTTTTTTACGAGGGATCATTGCAAAATGGCGTTTGTGCAGGTAGGGTATACGTTATCAGTTAATTTCAAATTTCTTGTCATTTTTACTAAAAAAAAAATTTTTTTTTTTAAGATGAGCGTAAAATGAAAGGGGTAGATTTCCCTTGGCCGCAAGTAGATAAGCCTATGTTTTTTTACGCCACATCTGGACAGGAAGAAATTGCTGGCTCTGGGACATCTTATTTAAACAGAACTGAAGCTGCGCTTGTAGAAAAAATTACCACAAGGTTCTTGAGAACTGGAGTGAAGCCAGAACAAATAGGAATCATCACACCTTATGAGGGACAAAGAGCTTATCTTGTCCAGTATATGCAATACAACGGATCATTGCATTGCAAATTGTATCAGGTAAAGAAAATTGCTAGTTTCAATTCATCTCAGTAACATACAATCTGCAGGCAAATGCCAAAGCTTATTTCGAAGCTTTATCAAAGGCCTTGGATAGTTATGTCTACCTCCATAGTGTGGAAGGCATGGGGATATGGGAGATGAGATATGAATTACAAGGAAGATTAAAATGCTTAAATAAGCCCATGGATACATTTTCACATCTGGTCCACAATGAGCTCTAATTCAAAAAGTGAAGAGTTTCTTTCTAACGAGCTGTATGTGTATTGTCCTTAGCAAATCTGGTTACCCTCTGGAACATTTCAAGAACCTGAATTGAGCTAACCAATTGTGTAGCCTTTTGCACTCATCCTACTAGTATTCCAAATGATTTGAGTTTCCTTAATGGAACTTAATATTCCGATGAAAATTAAAATAAAAGTATAGCATAACGTTTGCTTAGATGCGTAACAGTTTCATATGATTTTAACACGTAGAACATGTTACATTTTGAAAGGAGTAACATCTTGAAATTCAGTTTCATCTTGTCACAAAGTTGTGTACGTTTATTGAGATATGGTTTTTCTTTAGGAAATTGAGGTAGCAAGTGTGGATGCATTTCAAGGCCGCGAGAAGGATCTGATCATCATGTCTTGCGTGCGTTCTAATGAGCATCAAGGTATTGGCTTCTTGAATGACCCACGCCGATTAAATGTTGCTCTTACTCGGGCAAGATATGGAATCATCATTGTGGGCAATCCAAAAGTGTTATCGAAGGTACGTGTCTGTTCCTCCGTTTAAGGTTTTTAATTGATAATGATATGATTTTGTAATGGGGGCATCAACATTTTCTTCATTTAGCAACCTTTGTGGAACCATCTCCTCTCCTTTTACAAGGAGCAAAAGGTGCTCGTCGAGGGCCCTCTTAACAACCTTAAAGAAAGCATGATCCAATTTAGCAAACCTCGCAAGCTTGTCAATACCATAAACCCTGGAAGTCACTTTATGAACATGACTATGTTTGATGCACGTGAAGCCATTATTCCTGGCAGTGTTTATGATCGAACGAGCCACTTAAATGGTGGGGGTAAGTACAAATATTAATATTGTTTTATTTTTTTTTTCGGAATTTCGTATCATATTTGCAATTTGCAAAGATAAAAAGAAGCGATTCTTTCATCCCAATGTTTCGATTTTTTATCTCAGTAATTACAACTAATTGTAAAATATATTGGATATGGCATGCAAATATATGTATATTTACAAGGGTTCCCCCAAACCTGGAAATGTCCTGTGACCTTGAACATTCAAGGTTACAGGAAATATGATTTCCGGATAGCCCTTGGTCGACTTTAACGATTTCTGGAAGAATTATCACCGTATCTCTTACCATTTTAAAAATATAATTTTTTTTCGTTGGATACTGACTTTACAAATCACCCTGTATAGTATTGTCTCGTGTGTAGATTTTGCAAAATCGTGGATAACATCGGCATATGTTAATTTTGACATTTTCATTTTAGGACCTGCTGTCTACCGTCCTGATGCGTATAGTCGCACGCATGATCAGATTAGCTATATCAGTCCTGAAAGAACTCAGGCTGCTGTAGCAAACTTGCCTGTTCCAATGGGCATGTTCATGAATATGTCGCATGTTCCACCACGCTTTTTCAACCAACATCAACAAGCTCTTCAAGGCAAGTAGTTATGAATTACTTTTATTTTAAATGTTGCCATTTATCAGTAAGTTTATAATATTTATATTTGTCTCTCCCTGGTAGCTTTTCAGAATCAGCGCGGAAAAACTCCTGGTCGAAAGGGGATGAAAAATCCACGCAGCAAATTCAATCTTAACGGGCCAAATGCGAACTTATCGCAGCCGTTTAACAGTCAGTCCAGCCAGGTTGGTATTTCTTTCCTGATTTTGCGTTGTTATTTGCAGAAAGTTGATTTTTTTTTTTTTTTCGTTCAAGGATGCTACCCAGCCATTCTCACAGGGAGCATTGACTCAAGGACAATTATCAATGAGTCAAATGTCGCAACCTGGATTTCCTGGGTTGTCTCAGCCTGAACTGTCACAGGTAAATGTATTATATTAACATGTCACATTCCAGCAACGCAAAGAATTATTTATGATGTACATCATATCCTCTTCCCCGACCACAAATAGAAATATGAAAAATATTTTTTATAACAGGGAATGCTGGATTTAATTTGTATTATAGGCAATTTATTCTCTATAATAGAGGATTTTTTTCAGTAATCATACGTGTATCTTGACTGTAGATAAAAGTTGTAATTGAGCGATTCTCTAATATTTTTCTTAATATTGCTAACTTCCAGGATAGCTACATGGTAGGAGAGTTTCAGTCCCAGACGGATGGCATGCTTTCACAGGATTCGACCTATCAGGGGGACAGAGCCTATTTTACCTCCTGCCCTGGAACACAATACACGCAACCCTTCTGAGCAGGATCCGAGCCCACACGTGGAATGAGCAGGTGTCGCCATCTTGCAGCAGCAGGCAACTGGCAATTGAAAGATAAGGAATGCCACTGAAAACCTTACTGCCATTGTCGCCAGAGGAGGAGTTTGGGATGTTCGAGCAACGTGCAGATCCACCAGTCCCTACCCACACAAAGAACTATTCGTCCCGCTGGCCTCGTCCATCCTACCCTGGTTGTTCTTTAAGCCAATCTGCCGCGGGGTCTCCTGACACGCTTGACCCTGCTGAGTGGCGCTTCATCCAGCTTGGCTTCCATTCACATCCGCACGTGGAGAAGGCTGACAACGCACGAGGCCGGAAGAAGATTTGGAGAAGATCTTCCTTTCGCACGACTCTTACCATCCATTGTCCATGGGAAACTTGAGCAGATGGTTGGAGATTGGAAAGAAAACGTTCCATCAGAAGGTTAGAGGAACTCTGGCATCACACCAGGTAGCACCAGTTTATTTTTTTAATGAGACCACTGTTTTCAAAGTTCAAAGTTGTGGCAGTGTTAATTCGAAACTTACTCGTCGATCGCATATATATATTTGTTAAAAATTAACGCAGCAGCCAGGCGCTGTTAATTCAACGTAATGAGCGCATTGTTTTATTCTAAATTTTAATCTCGATCTTTATGCCTAATCATTTGGTTGCAGTTGGATACGAGTTTTCCTTATAATTGATTTCAATATCATTTTTCCAAACGTGGGAATTTGCGAATATTCTTTTTTTAATAACAATTTCAAGTAATTCTTATGACATGATGAGCAATAATTTTCACACACACATCAGGCGTTTGACGCATCTACGCGAGCTAATGCGTTGTTCCGAATGGTGCGCTTTTCGAACTCAATGCAGCGCAGTTGAGGTGGGTTTTTAGTTGGGTGAATTGTTGCGCGACAAGACCAGAGCCTAGGTCCTCGAGGCTGGTTGTGCTGCCAAGCAAGTTTCCTTTCTACATACCTACTTATTGTGAACTGTTTTCTCTGCTATTTTCCATTCGTTTTCCACTACTCCTTTGATACGTAGCAGTTTCTGTCAAAGCCTACACAACACGTTGTAGTCTCCCTACGCCCAGTTTTTTTCTCCGTCAAGTTGTGCAATTATCTGTTTCCCCTTCTCGGTTATGGGTTCATTTACTATCTGTTTGTTTCCAACGACAAATGGTTACGCGCGTCAAACTTTGCGTATAATTGAGGAAGCAAGATTTGCTCGGTTGGATTTGCCATCATGTTTAATCGCAAAATGGTGGTGCCTAAGGATTTGAGTATATCATTTTTTAAAAAAAATGGCTCTGACAACCCCTTATTTTATTATTAGTTGATGTTCTCTACAGATACATGTAGGTCTACGGCATAGGTCATCATTAATTAAGTTTGGATTAGCCATCGATATTGGTTTGTTTCCAAATTTGGGTTTGAAATATCTTTTCAAAAATGTATTTTATAGATTTTGACAAATTTGTCAAATCTTTGTTTCTGGTTGCCCAAGAACATTAGGGATCGTCCATACATTGTACTGTATATGGTGTTACATAAAGTGGGGAGGGGATCCCACGTATGTGAAGATTGGTTGAAAAATGTCACATCATTAGCATTTACCGGTTTTATTTACATTAAAAGTGGATCACATGTTTCCACGTGAATGTTATTGTTTTACAAAGCGATGTCAATCAACACATTGAATTTCAAAAAAAGGATTTATTTGGAGAAGAAGTATTGTGATTTCTGTAGCAATGTAATATAAATTGGTCAGACGTGCAAACTGGCATCGATTGGCTCGTCTAAACTACTTAGATCTGAAAAGATAATTCAGTCGATAAAAACAGAAAATAGCAGATTAGAACCTGCTTTAGTCAAGGGTTAATTACATTGATTTGGGTGAGCTTACAAAAATAAAATGGGATTACCAAAATTGATGGCAAAACTGTCCTATACCAGAAATTGCTAGATTTTTAATGTAACTGAATCATTTTTGGTTATTTTAAGACTCGATACTTGCCCTTTTATCGCGAGATATATTCAAATCCTAGTCATTACCAAAGGAAAATTTGCGTTTCATTCAATAACGGGTTACATGATTCCGTGAGTGCGGAGCATGTTCAACATCTTATCATGCTATCAAGGTCAAGTTCCCTATTGACTGGTTGCTTAAGCTCACGGATTCTGAATATCCATCTGGACCTCTCGTTAAATGAAGCAAGATCGAGGAGGTTACTGGCGTTAACTTTAATAAAAATCAGATTTCCAGGAAGGCAATATTTTTGTGAAGAAAGATAAATTAACGTTCCACAATGTGTATTTTGGCATTTTTGTATTTCCATAAGGTATTCAGGTATCATCTTCATACTGTATGCAACCTCCTCTGTCTTAACTGTTTGGAATGAGATATGACGCACTCATCAACCTACTGTCTTGTTTTTTCCTCAATAAAATTTTAATATTTAGTTTGAATCAATCACTATGCTTTTGTATTGTATGCAGGTGAACAATGACTCGAGTTTACGAGTGTATGTACATGCAACTACATACTGTAGGAATGCAACCCTATTTGTTTTATTGCAAATAAGGTGGGAAAATACTGATTAATCAGTAGGCACTAAATATCTAATATATTAGTAATTAAAGATTTAAAACATTCATAGAAGGATGGCAAAAACATCTTAAAGAAAAAATAAATCGAATTCGCGCTTTTTTTAAGTGTTTTTTCGAGAAATGAGAAGTGCCATTTTTAATTTTTAATACTAATTCAGCGATCAAATAAAGTAACAGTCATGAGCATATCCATTCTCTAACTCTATAGGATGTTAAAAAATATTCTCTACGTAACGAGGGGTATCACCTCAATTTTTTGCGGAATTTTTTTTAAAATGCATTCCGCGACTTTCTAGAAATACAATTTTTGTTTCCAATTAACATGGTAGGCCTAAATAAAAGCAAGCGATTGTGATCGTTAATTTGGTTACTTTTACAGTGGAAATATCTATGTTGCGTGTATTGTAGGTAATACGCCTGCCACACGTGTAACTCGGTTGCAACGTGATTAACAAACACAAATCGTTTCCTTTTATTCCTCGTATTTATTTTTAAAAAATCATTTGTAGTGCCAATATGAAGTCTCAGATCCGTTCGAAAAATGTCAACAATATTATGGTGGTAAATCTAATCTAGGCGACTAGGAATATATAATTATTTCGCATTTTAAATTTTCCCGGCATTTTGAAATACTAAAAATTAGTCGTTTTCTGTTATGAAAATATTTATATTATGGCTAAAATTAGTTTTGAACAAGTTTCACAGAAAAAAAGAATGGAAAATAACTACAGTAAGTAACGGTAAATACTAAACAAATCTACCTCCAGTATCAAATTTCGTGTATAACTAAGCCAGGATCTTTTCCATTTATGAGGCCGTTTAAAGTAGTCAATAAAAGTGTGGTGCAGTTTTTTTTTTTTTCTATTTATTGATGATTTTTTTGCAGAACATCCCAACATATACTGAAGGTATTCACAAATGGTCTAATTTAATTAGGCTATGGATGGTAGGATCAGATGCCTTTCATAGAAAATGAATATAATGTGTGGTACGATTGCGTGATCTGATCTTGATCAATTGAGTGACAATTTCGCATTCACTCAATTCACTTCTGCGCCATTCGAAAAATTGGTGTAATCATGGCCGACCTGGCTTACGACATGCCATGACTGTCGTCTGCTGTTTTTCTGAACGGCCGCGGCGTCACTATCAAATTGAGATGATTCGTCTTCCCTTCAATATTATTTCATTTTTAAAAAGGTTTAGATTCTATCTTTAATAAATAAACTTGGTAAGAATCCAAAATCGTCACAGGAAAATATAAATCTTTCTATAAACAAGGATTATTTTATACTATGCAGTGTACAAGGGGGTTAATTAATAATTCCTTTTAAACGGTTTTGCACCATGTGTATTGACTTGTGACCAGTTAATATTCCGGTACATTTTCTCCAGGAATGAAAGGTAACGTATTCTGGTTATTTTTAGAACTGATCTAAAATGTGGAATTCTAGAAGCTAAAGGGTCAGTGACCAAGAACTTCTTTTTGAGATAGCCCTTTTATAGGGGCGAAAGGAAGGCCCAAAGCGCAATTTATGGCCATTGTGCACTTGCAGTTAAGTGGAGCAGCGATACGTCCTGGGAATTGCGGAATGCCTTTGAGAAATAAGGGCAGAAGTATGACGACATTTTGCAGAGGAGAAATGAAATTTTGTCATCGTGCGGCGAAACATTTCGTTTACAGGAGTAAGTAATCTACACTGTAGACCACTTTTCGAATACAGTATATAAATATTGCAGGTACATCTTTTTGTAGAATTGCATGAAGGGAATTTTTGCGTGCACCCGAGGATCGATCGATCGTTTTCTTTGAAGTGAGGACCCATCCCCATGCTATCTGAGAAATTATTTTAGGAATTGTTCACCTAACTCATGCCACTGTTTGTCACTTTCCTCGCAATTTATGTTGGACCCGCCTTACTGTATTATCTATGGTTCACTCGACGCGTCGCTGGAGGTCAAAGGGTATAAATCGATGAAAGGAACATGATGGACCAGCAAGGATTAAGGTCAGGGTGGGTCGCGAATCCGAAATGTGCTAATTAACTTTGGTGCCTTCCCTCGTGTTTCAGCCAGTACCCTAAAAGGGGAGTGGATTAAACTAGTTCCGCGAACAAATTTACCCGGAACTCGATGACAGTATAAAAGGTGAACTGGGGCTCGATCCCGCCTAATTTACTATCCAAACTTTAAAGAGCGCACGTTGTTAAAAGTCGCTGGTCGGCTCTGCGTGTTCGGACTGCAACAAAACAAGCGTGTTTATTTGTTTCGTCGAAAGCATTTTTTATCTTCCAACCATATTGGATTAATTCATCTACTTGATTCTCACAGTTTAATCATCAACAACCTGAGGTAAGTCCTACTGTGTTTCTAGTTTTAAATTCGTGCATGTATTAATTGGCGACGTCCGCATGCTGCAAAACATTTTTCACATTTAATGTGAAATATTTGAAATCTTTCATGCATGCTGTAGGGACGCTGACATTTATTCGCGTATGCGAGTCTGTACATTTTGAAAAACGTTTAATTGTTTCCTATATATAAAATGTGATATAGGCTGTGCTAGACTGGATTATATATATATAGGCACCGATTTCAGTTAAGATCGATCGAGCTAGATAACATCATGGACAATCTTGCACAATTGGCATCGGGACTTCAAATAAGTAAGCCGACCAAAAGACATCGTCAGCAGCAGAATTCGTGCTGGTAAGTGATATTCGCATTTTCTCTAAATTTCTTGTTTACTTTCTTTTCTCGATGATCATCTCGAGCAAAATATCCGGTTTATCAAAATCTATTGTAGTAATGAAACACGTGTATGGACACGTGTAGTGCATACACATGCTGGCGCCGAGCCAATTTTTTCAAATTTTTTTTTTGTTTGTAATCGACATAAATTGAAATTGGGAATGTCATTTCAGGGTTGCCACTTTCTGGAAAGTCAGTAAATGTCAGTAAAAATGTGAAATATGTTTGAAATGTCAGGGATATTATAGTCTTTCCTATGAAACACCACCGCAAATCATATTTTAAAACCTAATATTTAAAATTTTTCACAGGACTTGTCTTTAAGGTTTAATCTCAAATTCAAATTTCCCACACTTAATGATTAAAGAATGTGTAGTTATAGTTGTATTTACAGATCAATAAATTACTGTTCTTAAAAATTTGTCAGATTTCAAACAAATCTGAAAAATAGCAAGAAAATGTCAGGGATATTACAGGGAAAATGTCAGGGATGTGAAGAATCAAATTTGAGTGGCTACCCTGCATTTTCTTCATGTGTGACCTTAATTATTTCCGAGAAAACTATAAATCTTGGCCTGGAAAGGGTTGATCGGAAGATAAAGGCTACCATACTAAATTTTAAAATCTCGTTTTCTTAACTTTTATAATAAAATGTATCACGTAGTCTTGCACACCAATCTTTCTTGTATCGCCCTTGATTGATAAGTGCTACTCTCAACTGTTTCAGTTATTGTGGCATCCGTAATGGAAAATGCTTAGTGAGGTGTAACACTTGTCAAAAATGGTTCTGTAATTGGATTGGAAAATCTTACAGCAGGTATCTTGATAAGCTTATTCAAATTTAATTGGTATCTTCCAAGTTGTAAAGAAAAAGCTTACTTGAACTGAATTATTTACATATTACAGCCACATTATCATGCATTTAGTGCATTCTAAGCACCATGAAGTTACTCTGCATAGAGAAGGCCCTTTGGGAGAAACGTGCTTCAAATGCAGTTTATGTTGCTGTCAAAATGTTTTTATGTTGGGATATGTAGACGAGAAAATTTCACCAACTACGGCTTGGTTTTGTCGGCTGCCTTGTTCCCTTATGCAAAAAAAGGGAAACAATGATACAAACGTGTTAGTGGATAAGAATTATTTCTTGTAGTATTCACAAATGTTTTATTTATGTGCCATGTCACATTTTTAAATTTAAACATTTTTTAGGTGGGAAAAGATCGATCATTGGAATCCTTTAGTTGTGGAAAATAGGCTCACAGATATGGTCGTATACGAACCATCAGCAGGCGACGTGAAGAAAGCTACACCTTTGCCAGTTAACCAGATTGGGAAATTAGAAGAATTGTGGAGGGTAAGTTTTTCGTTTTTTTTTTGTTTCTGTTGAGTAGATATCAAGTTGATATGGCTATCTGTAAATGATTGTAATAATTTGCAATATTTATATTTGATTTGTAACATTTTTAGATCAATCAAAATGCCTCATTCGATGATGGATATATGCCAACAGTGGATCCTGTATTTCAAAGAGTGCCTTTAAGGTATTAAAACTTAAGATAGATCTAATTTAAAGGCATTGCCAAAAATCAATTCGCATTGACCAATTCTTATTCTAAATTAGGTATGAGTCTGCTCAAACATACAGAGATATTTTTGCACCACTTGTCAAGTTAGAGGAAAATTGTGATAAGGCCAAGAGTAGATTGTCAGACAATGTTAATTTTGCAGTGCAGTGGGAAATAGAACATGAACGAGTTAATGCATTCATCAAATTGCAGAAAATTGAAGGTTTGCAACCGTTTTTGTCTATTGTTTCTTGTTAATGATTGGAATACTTAATCATTTTCACTCTTTTGTTAGATATCCATTTGATGCATGGTAATAGAGTATCATTGACTTGTGCTGGGAGGACAAATGGTCATGTAAGACCTTGGACTGGTGTTGGCTTTGTGTTCAAAGTACCAAAAAGTAATTTTCAAACTTATTTATACTAATTTGACTTGTAATATTTTTTATCATTACCAGTAACGTTTCTTTAATTTTTTTAATAGATTTAGATAAAATGATAGGAATTTGTTTAGACAGAGGTACTATTCCTCCTATGGACCACACACAGGGATTTATACTTTCATTCTTGTGGAATCCCACAGCATATTTAAGGTAATTCTACTTGATAATACTTATAGCTGGTTTAGAAAATGGTGGAAATTAGAAAGACTGCATTGTACATTTATGAATTTCAGAATGCAAAGGGCTTTGCAAAAATTTGCTGAGGAGGAAGCTTCGGTATCCGTATACATTTATCGACGGATGCTTGGTCACGCTGTTGAAGATGTCCGTTTTGAATGTTCATTGCCAGATACATGTACATTCTCTGCTCCAAATCTCCCTATTTTAAACGAATCTCAAATGTTAGCTGTAAAAATGGCTCTACAACAGCCTGTCAGTCTTATCCAAGTAAGTGAAAAGTAAATTAGTTGATCCATATTTGAACGTCCAGAGAGTAGCTGGAATCAAATTAACTGCTTTGAATTGATTTGCATTAATGCATGTCATAATAACATCCTTGTTTCTTGCATTCGACATTTTAAACATACAATTATTAATCCATTTGCTTTTGGCATCGTTTAATAATTTAAATTGTTTATTTAGGGTCCACCAGGGACAGGAAAAACCGTCACATCAGCAAGTTTAATTTACTATCTCGCAAAGCAAAAAAAGGGCCAAATTTTGGTTTGTGCACCTAGTAATACTGCAGTTGATCATTTGGCTGAGAAAATCCACATGACTGGATTGAAGGTAAAATTGACATGAAATTTACAAATTTCTTTTCGATATGCAAGTTATATTTTAAGGTGATATTTATGAATAAAATATTTTCAGGTCGTTAGACTGTGTAGCAAAAGTCGGGAAGAGCTTAAATCTCCATTAGCTTTTTTATCGCTGCAGCACCTAGTGCGGAATATGGTTGGGTACGTTTCATGCATTGTATGTTTTTGTTAAAAAACGACAAAGAAGTAAAACTCACATTTCAATAATTGTGTTTAAAATTGTGATTTAGGCAACCAGAGCTAAAGGATTTACAACTTAGGAAAGATGTCTATGGAAGATTGTCGCCTGCTGATGATAAAACATATAGAAGTTTGCTACATAATTGTGAACTGATTCATTTAAGGGTATTGAAGCAGATTTTTAAGTCTACCAATGATAGTTTGTTTTTACGTTATTTTCTTTCATAGTCTAAATATGAATATATAATTACAATTTTCTTTTTAAATAGGCTGCTGATGTGATTTGCTGTACCTGTGTGTGTGCCGGTGATCGAAGGCTTGATGGCTTTACATTTAACACTGTTTTAATTGATGAAAGCACACAAGCAGTGGAACCAGAATGCTTGATTCCTATAGTCAAAGAGAGTATACAGGTAAACTTCATCTAAATTCTGCAATTTTTTTTGATAATACACAATTTTTAACATGCCTTCATGCGTGTATTTTTTATCTGCATCGTAATGCTTGTTTTTAGATTATTTTAGTGGGTGATCACTGCCAATTGGGACCAGTTGTGGTCTCGCCAAAAGCTGTGAGTGCTGGACTTGGGGCATCACTTTTCCAACGTTTTTTGGGATTAGGGAGTCGGCCTTTTGTTTTGAATCAACAATACCGTATGCATCCAGAATTGAGCAAATTCCCATCCAAGTTATTTTATGACGGCGCTCTAAAGGATGGAATTTCGGCAGGTTTGTAATATTTGCTTACTATCAGTTAATTGTCACCCACACAAGTAGGCGGTGAAATTCTGAAAATATTACACTACAGGAGGTTGTTTATTTGAATAATCTTTGCATCTCAATTAATAATTGCTATTGGTGCAAAATTTGCTGTCATGCTGTAGATTATCTAAGGTTTGTACATATTTATCGTTTTTAGATGATAGGCAGTGTGATACCGGTTTCCCATGGCCCACAGAAAAACCCATGTTTTTCTATACTGTGCCTGGGGTCGAAGAAATTTCTGGAACAGGAATATCCTTTCTGAATAGAAAGGAGGCACAAGTCGTGGAAAAAATTGTTTGCAGACTTCTGAGTTGTGGCGTGAAATCTAATCAAATAGGGATTATTACGCCTTACGATGGACAAAGAACTCATATTCTGGATTTCATGCGGCATTGTGGGTCCTTGCAGTATAGCCAATATCAGGTAATAATAAATTAAACCCATCTTTTGAAAAGCATTCTTTTAATACTGTCTAGTTGTCAACAATTTTCTTTACCCATGTTTTAGGAACTTGAAGTTGCTAGCGTAGATGGCTTTCAGGGAAGAGAAAAAGATTACATCATTTTATCTTGCGTACGTTCCAACAAGGTTAAACGTGTAGGGTTTTTAAATGATCCAAGGCGGTTAAACGTCGCAATAACGCGTGCTCGTTATGGACTTATTATTCTGGGTGATGCAAGGGTCCTTGCAAAGGTAAGAAAAGAAGAGAGTAGATTGGTTTATTAAAAGTAAATTGGTTCATTACTTTATTTATATATTTTTTTTCCTGGATATAGCACGCATTGTGGAATCATCTTCTGACTTATTACAAAGAACAAAATGTTCTTATGGAAGGGTTGCTGGACTGTTTGCAACATTGTGATCTGCAATTCGACGAACCTAAAGAACTTGTCAACAAATTAAATCCTCAAAATCATTTCATGGACTCGGCAATGTTTGAGTCTAGCTCAGTAATCATTCCTGGTAATTTCTCGAACTCCGAATGTGTAACGAATGAAGGTTGGCATCGAGTGTTACTTTTATGTTGTTCTTGACAATTCATTTTCAGAAGTTATAATCCAGTTTAAATTTTACAGATTTGCTCAAGAGTGATGAAGCTTGCAGTGGTGAACTTGTCAACAAATTAAATCCTCAAAATCATTTAATGGACTTAGCAATGTATGAGTCTAACTCCGTAATCATTCCTGGTAATTTCTCAATTCCGAATGGAGGTTGGCATTAAGTGCTATTTTATGTTGCCCTTGACAATTCATTTTCAGAAGTTCTAATCCAGTTTAAATTTTATAGATTTGCTCTAGCGTGATGAAGCTTGCGGTGGTGCCTGTTCTGAACATTATTCATCATATGGTAACTGCTGTTAGCATGTGTTTCTACAATGGAAAGTTGCTTAAGATTTTTTTCACAACTAAAACGCGTTTGTAAAAAGATTTTCAATAAATTAATATTATCATGTGATTTTTTTGTTAATGTGTTTTTCTTTTTTAAAAGCTGTACTTTGATAATCGTCTGTTACATGTACAGTTTACTTCTATGGAAAAAGATTAGTTTACTGCGAAATTAATCATTTTTTCCTGTTCTGCTTGTCCCCTTAAAATGCTGGCAAACACATATCTTGGAACGTTATGCAAAACTGTCCATCGTTGAGTATGGAATTTTTTCTGCTGAATCTGCATGACACCATAGCTTTGCCAAACGAGAAAATTGTAAACAATTGATAGATCACACTTACTAGAATCATGCAACATGATATTGTCATAACAAAATTATTTTTTGGTTTTTATGCGTGTTGTCAGTGCACATTCGAAATTATCATTAGAGGACCGAGCTTATTCTATGCAAATAGCCTGAAGTCAATTTAAAACTTTTGGGCGTGAAACTCGGTCTATATGACTGTATAACCATGAGAATAGAAGTATAGTTTTTCCTTTTTTCTGATGCCATGTTGGTACTTAAAACGTTTTGGATTTTGGAATACACTGTATTTGAGGTGCATTCTTTACACAGTAATTGTTGTAACATACATTATCGCTCACTTTAAGATTTTTCTTTCATCAATAATTGTATCAAATCCTAATTCAAACTTGACAAATCGGCAGATGAAAAACAAAATGCTGCATAAGTATTTGGGATATCATGAACTTTTTTTATTATTATTTTTTTTATCGAGTTAAAAACCGCAAAATCCACAGAACAACACATGTGGCGGTTAATGAAGATCCAGTTTGATCAGTGCACGTTAAAGACCCTTCGTGGAGATGAAGTCCCACCGAAAGCAAAATTCCCAGTTTAGTGACGCTGGCACTGGTATTTAGTCGACGTGCGCAGAAACCCAAGCCCAAAACCCCCGAAAAAGGTATATTCAATTGAAAGCAGCGTGGCATTACTACAATGTTTGTTGTGATTGCCAACCTTCAGGGGTAACGCAAAAAAAAGTGTCGTGAGTTTAGTCTGGCATTTTAATTTATTTTTGTAAACTGAGTAGCAAAATAAAAGCAAAACCAACAGAATTGCTACACATTTTTTTTTTGTTTCCAATGACTGGTTTGCGCTTTCGTCTTTTGCCACAGTGTTGGGCATTAGTCGAATACATTTTCAATCATGGCTAACATTGACGACTAAAATAGTTATTCTTAAATTAAAATCATTGATTTAGTCGTTAACATTCAATCATATTATAACATTAGACCGTGGATCAGAATAAAGTGTTAGCCGAATAAAATTTTCAATCATGACTAAAATGAGTTAAATTGATGACGAAATAGCCTCGGAGCATGGCTATTTTTTCGAATTTTTGACAGTTAGGCACATTTTCGAGAGTTTTGCTAATATTCGACAATTTTTCGATAATTTGGCAAATTATTCGAGATTTGCAAAATTTTAAAATATTTGCAAGAATATTGACAAAATTGCTTAGATAGTTTCCTAGTTCCATACATACAGTCGACATGTACATATAGATACGAAGTTAGGGTACGGTTCACATTGAACTTGTTACCAGTCGCTTGCAACAAGCGACTGGTAACAAGTTCAACGTGAACGTACACTATGGCAGTTAGTTGTTTCGTATACGACTAATGACAAGAGAAATAATAGTTTTAATTAGTCTAGATTACGACAAGCAAGCATCAATCGGAAAAGCCGTGACTATAATGACTTATAACAAAATTACTCGCTATAGTCATGACTAATACATGAATGATTAGTCGTTATAGTATTGATTGATCAATCTCTGCTTTTCCACCGTCATTTTTTATAATTACGCATATTTTTCTCACGCTGTACGTGCTGTTAGGCAAAGTACTATAGATATAGAGTGGTGCATTAATCGTGGCTCGTTTGATGACTCATTAAAATATTATTGATAAAAGTAGCCTACGTACGCGTGACTCAGTGTCATACATGTAGTGGCAAATAAATACAGAATACAGCTCTGGAATAAACTTGTGGACTAGATTAAAAGTAAGCCTATAGTGTTAATTAAAATAAGATATGTTTCTGGTTACCGTAAATACGGAAATAAACGCCGGGGCGCTTGTCTGCAATTTTTGAGAGACCCCCCGGCGATTACTTGAGGTAGGCGCGTATTGCAGGTCCGGCGCTTGTCCAAAATTCTAATACCGGTACCAGGTAAAAGGAGCATACCGG
>JAQGAO010001741.1:0-22800 GCA_034697705.1 Ommatoiulus sabulosus | reverse complement strand
CATAAAATATTTAGTACATGTTGATTTTCATGTTATGCGGATTTATGTTTTACATTTTGTATGCTATATTTTCAGTACATGTGCACAATGATACATTCATTAATGTTTAACAATGAAATGATTATTTTTAATGAAAGGAACCTTTTTAGGCTACTCTAAAATTTCAGTTATTTCAGTTACTAAAAAAAATCAATTAACAAAAGTGAAGTTTATGTGTCCATCTTGGACATTTGTAATTTACCCCCCTCCCTTAGGTAGACAATGGTGTACATAACAACAACCCCCTCCTCTCCCCCCCCCCCTTTGGCTGTCTATGTAAATTATGGATGGCCCCTACTGCAAATGTGTTGACAAGGAAAATCTTGTTGAAGGAAACCTAAACCAAACTAACCAAGGGAAACCTAGGATGAGGGAAACCTAGGATGAAGGAAACCCAAGTCTAAACTGACCAAGGAAAACCAATATTTGGAGGAAACCCAAATTAAACTGACCAAAGGAAACTTAGGCTGAAGGAAATCCAAACCAAACTGACCAAGAGAAGCCAACAGTCGGAGGAAACCCAAACCAAACCGACCAATTGAAACCTAGGTTGAAGGAACCCCAAACCAAACTGACCAAAACGTATAAAGCTGGAAATAAAAATAAAACTTGAAACTTGTGCAGTGAAAGTCATGCAGGGAAGCCAGAGCTGCACAGGGATATAAACCAACCATTCTGGAAATTTAAAAAAAAAAGCAGACGGGCTGAGTCAGCAGCTGCCGAAAACCCCCAAAAAAGCTCAATTAAAACAGCTTAATAATTGAATTAAGTATCATGTGACTCGAATGTTTGGTCTGCGTGCGAAACGCGGAGGGAGGGTAGGCAGCCAATGATGCTATTTCGATGATGCCAATGATACCCATAGAGAAATAGCTGCTGCGTTCCCAAAAAGGTTCCTCAGACCTTAAAAGGTAAAGCAGCTGGAAAAAGCACCCGGGCCACAAAACACCATCAGGAGAGAGAGAGAGAGAATATTTGATTCTGAACTACGTGAAAAAAAGGCGGGGAGTGAAGGAACCAATGCAAGAGCAAGCCACTAACGCCGAATGAAAACCAGGTCCCAAAATTACTAATCCAGGCCCGAATAGAATGTGTCACGTACCCAAAGGTAGGTAACTAGTCCCTCACCGAACAAGAGTGCAATTTGGAATTTTAGTGTCCAACTTTCTTTTCCTGGTCTTCTTAAGAGGGTCCTCCAGCTGTACATTCTCGATGGGAATTAAGGTGAACAAAGCCTTGGGCAAAACAATACAATTATCCATAAAAAATGTTTTTTTTTTTTCTACAGTTGATACAATAACTAGAAATTGGGGAATTTCACATTTTTAAATTATCCACGCTTCAATTTTAAATGAATTACAAACTTCATTTGCATCTCATTGTGCGTGGGTCGATCCCTAGATGGCGCTTTGTTAAATACATTCTCGATGGGAATTAATGTGAACAAAGCTTTGGGCAAAACATTACAATTTCCATAAAAATTGTTTTTTCTGTACATTTTACGAAAGTAAATAACTAGAAATTGGAGAATTTCACATTTTTAAATTACTCATGCACGCTTCAATTTTAAAGGAATTACAAACTTCATTTGTATCTCATTTTGCGTGGGTCGATCCCTAGATGGCGCTTTGTAAAATACATTCTCGATTGGAATTAAGGTGAAGAAATATTTGGGCAAAATAATAAAATTTTCTCGATAAAAATGTTTTTTTTCTTCTTCATTTGACGAAGGAAAACAACTAGGAATTGGAGAATTTCACATTTTTAAATTACCCACGCTTCAATTTTACAGTGTATGTATATCAAGCTGCGTGTATCGATCCCTAGATGGCGCTTAGCTAAATACAGTTGACGAAGGTCAATAACTAGGAATTGGGAAATTTCACATTTTTAAATTATACCCATGCTTCAATTTTAAATGAATTACAAACTTCATATGCATATCTCATGTTGCGTGTGTCGATCCATAGATGGCACTTTGTTAAATACATTCTCGATGGGAATTGACCATTTCACTAATCAGATCCCCTCGCGGAATTCTGAGGAACTAGCAGAAGCACTCTTAGCAGCTAATGCCTCTAATTATTTTTTGTTTTATTTCCTTGCCTGACTGACTATAGCGATTTACGACCGTAAGCAGAACTGCGCTAGGTTAATTGGAAAATGTTCCTTATAGTTGCCTTGACGATGCTAGACAACGTCAGACGTTAGTGCTCTATTGGGGAGTTTGCATAAGGAGGCCTTTTCTTCTTAATTCAACATCACATCATTTCATCAATTTCTCATGTCCCAACGCTTTCCCTGGGTCCTGACAAATTTCTCCAAATTGTCCCATTTTCTTTAAAATTGAAGTGGCCTTGTATTGCCGAGTTCTCCAAGAAATCCATACAGTTTTAAAGATTTGTAAATTTGAGAACATTTTAGATGCAGACGAACCTTCAAAATTGTTCAATTTTTTTTACACAAAATGTTGATGGAATTACTCACTATTTGCTATCTTTTGACCACATTTACCGATTACTTCAATTCCTCATTTTCTAGAACAGATCCAATTTGTCTAAATCTTCCAAAATTGGGAAATCATACCTGTGTTTGAGGTGAAGCCCGATTAATGCAGAATTTTCACCTTTGGATAATATTCCCACATCGAAATAAAAATACCAGGTGATACATTTAAAATACATTTTTGATATGCAAAATATATTTGCAAGATATTTTACTATAATATATATAATTTGTTTAAAAAAAATATAACAAATGTCTAATATGTTTAAGTAAATTTTTTACATCAAAAAATGAATATGTACAGTACCATAAAGTAATGCACAATGAATTTGCATTTACATATAGTACAATGGAAATGTATTTTAAATGTTATTGTAAAATATCTTATGAAATATCATCTCAAGAATGCATTTTTTTTGTGGATATTTTCATTGCTATTGATATTTTGTAAGAAAATTGGAGAATTCATATAAAACGTGCAATGTGAAATGCAACAATGGGAAGTGACACAATCCCAAAAAAGACATTTCTGGCTTAAGACGGTACTACATGTAAGTCAAGCGAAATGGTCTCTTATGTTCAGTAAAAACGCCATAACTGAAAGAGGTTTCCATTTTGATATTTGTTTTGGAAAAATTTGAGTATTCATATAAATTGTGCAGTGTGAAATGGAAATTATTCAGAAGGGACACAACCCCAAAATGGTAAATTTCTGGCTTCAGACGGTATCAAGTCAAGCGAACGAACTAATGTCCAGTAAAAACGACATAACTGCATGAGGTTTCCATATAACATGTACAGTGTGAAATGGAAATTATTGAGAAGTGACAACCCCAAAATGGTAAATTTCTGGCTTCAGACGGTATCAAGTCAAGCGAACGAACTTATGTCCAGTAAAAACGACATAACTGCATGAGGTTCCCATATAACATGTACAGTGTGAAATGAAAATTGTTCAGAAGTGACACAACCCCAAAATGGCAAATTTCTGGCTTCAGACGGTAACAAGTCAAGCTAAATGTATTCTTTATGTTCAGAAAAAACGACGTTCAGAAGTGACACAACCCCATTGCCTCTAAATTTTATCAAACATTAAAATGCATTAACTTGCATCAAAACTTGCTTTATGAAAAATCTTGAGTTGTGTCACTTCCATATAACTACATGTATGTACATGGCAGATCACGGGAAGCAATGGCAGATAATGACTTCCAAAAATGTGATCTAACCCTGTATAATGAAGTAATTGAAGAAGGGGGAGGGCTGGCTGCCAACATGGCGTCGTGGCAGCAGCAGCAGCATCATGGGTATTGCCGAGCAACGCAGCGAATCAGCAATCAGAAATCGGGGCGAGCTGGGTCCCAAGCTATTTGAGTGTCAGGTAAAAATCCTTAGAGACCTTCAAATGGAGATGAATGGAATGAAGAATTAATGGCTGACCAAGCAGAATATCTTTTTTGAGGTCCAATCAATGCTAAGCAACCGAACGGGAATCCATTGGCTTAAAACAAGAATTAAAAAGCGTGAAGGCAAAAGTGTAGGTGGAGCTACTCACGCGCGCGTTGGATGCTGGGATGGATTACATACATATGCCAGAGAAAGACGAATTGCATGAATGGGAAAATGAGAAAAGGAATCGATGCCAAAGATGCTAAAACAAGTGCTGCTATGGTTCACCAGGGAGTTGTCAGTGTAGGCACTAATGACTGCAGCAAATATTACTGGAGCCCCTGTAGAATTCGGAAATACGAATGCAGGGTAGTAACCGGAAACCCTTGTGATTCAAATAAGACGATAGGCGTAGTGTACTCTCGATTATCTGAGGTCCTCTTTTCACAGAAAATAGTTTTTTGCAAAAGATACATGTTTTTCTATAAATTGACTTCCCTGATGATACAATTTTTCTGAAAAATTCCAAGATAGAATACACAATTTCCAAAACAAATGGCACAGGTTTGCCAAAAAAAGATACCAACAATTTACCAAATGTTTATACAATTTTTCTCCGAAAATAATTTTTGTAAAATATGCCTGTTTTTTTTTTCTCTAAAAATTGACTTCCCCAATGATAGAATTTTTATGAAAAATTCCAAGATAGAATACGCAATTTCCAAAACAAATGGCACAGATTATGTTTAAATTTTCGCAACGAATAATTTTTAAAAGTTGCCCGGCTTTCTAAAAATTGACTTCCCCGATGATACAAGTTTTCTGAAAAATTCCAAGATGGAATACACAATTTCCAAATCAAATGGCACAAGATATCTAAAATAACGATACCACCATTCTAAAAACAAGCCTTTTTTTCAAAAAAAAAAAAACTATAAAAAAATGCCATTCCAAAGGCCAAGAGTATATTATTTTAAAATGACACCATTTTCCCCAAAAACTATAAGATTTTATTTTATTCTTTTTTTAAAAAAGTGAAATTTTCCAAAACCCGACATTTGTTCATCCCAACTCAAATTAGTAGACATTTCCAGGTTTTAAAACCAAAACGTATACCAGGTATATGTTCACAGTATATTTCACAATATGAAGAGCTATGCATTCTCTAGCCAAACGTTTCAGTATGCAACCATGGCATCTGGCAGCACTGCAGGCAGTCTGATCATGGACGACCCCCATAACGTCCAGGAGTAAAATTCAGAACATAGTTTAGTCAGTTTTAAAAAATGCAGATATTTATATATCCGGCTCAATTTTCAGGATATTTAGGCATCATGATATTATTCCAAGAAATTCGACCTGATTATCCTTAAATGCATTAGAAATGGATTCTGGAAACCTCGAAAATTGTAGCCCATTATATCACTATGGAGACGTCACGACCTAGCTCCTCCCCAATAAAAAAACAACAACGAAGCGATGACCATTACACTTTCATGGTCCACTGCATTCTTGTAAAGTGCCAAAAATGTTCCGTGGACGGTGGCCACCAATATGAGACTTACAAATTGTTCCAAATTAAACCAGCTCAAGACGCGTCTTGTACACTTGAATGGAATACTTCTCAAAGTCTTTTACAATGTGCAACTCGAGTAGCATACAGAAACATCTGGTGGGTTAACATTAGTGTATCACGGGTTTCAATCCCCGAGAGATTAAACCCGCATGGTCATGAAGTCCAATGCGTGAGTTCCTCATCTTCAACTCTCGATTCCGTTTCGGAGCTGCGGTTATTAGGTTAAAAATGGAAGAATTCGTTAGGGGTAGGATGGAAATGTATTTTGGGAATGCAGTGGGGGTCGTCGCCCTCTCCCCAGGATAAATATCATCCCCCTGGGTGCCTCTCGTGTTTACTACACATTTCCTTCATTACATTTTCTAATTTAAGTTCGGGAGCTTGAACGCGCCAACTTTAGCCAGAAACTGGCACCCGAACATCTTCTGACAGAGATGTTCCAGCAACGGCATCTTCAGTGTTTCAACGCACTTTGGCTAGGGTTTCAACGTCATCGCCGTCTCCAAGATGGCGCTGATGATCGTCGTGCTAATATCGATCACATGGCACGAATATGGGGGATGCAAATGTTTGGAAAACGTACAAACTAGATGCAACAGTCCTCCCGTTGATCCGAAATTGTGCCACGGGGAGTTTTTCATATATGCAAACAGTATCTTGTTTCGAAATAACGGAGTCGACATCCTTGTTATCGATGATGCTCGACATGTCCAAATTCAGAATATTCGCTCAAAGTTTAAAATATCTCGCAAATATGCGTAATGTGAGTGCTGCCAAAACGTATCCAAACGGAAGTGATTTTTGAAGGGATGTAGGGATTTTTCATAAGACGAAACCGGATTTAATTCTTGCCAAAACCAATGGCACTGACTGCGATGCAACAGTTATATAAGGACATGAGGCCAGTAGGTTGGACTCTGGATGATGGGGAATTCTCCACATGAAGGAAACTTGTCTTTGTTGCATAAGGATTTTCCCATTAAAGAGGAAGTCTTAGTGGTAAATTCTATATGGATTTTTTTTTCGAAACGTTATTCATAAACGGAAAATTGATAAAAACAATACGGAAAGTAATTCATAAGTGAAAATCTTATGAAAACAATTTCAATTTTTTTGTATTGATTATAGACAACGAATGCAAATATTCACAAATATAGCTTCAACGTATTAATTTTAAATTTGAACAATGAGTTCATTTCAATTTCAAAGAGCGCCATCTAGCGATAAATGCATGCAAGAGGAAAAAAAAATGTTTCCAAAAAAGTAAATCAATGCGTTGGAGATTTTGCTTCAGAATTTTAAGCATTTCATAAACACGAAAGGTTATATTGCCCATACAGTGGAATCTCATTTAGAAGAACTTGTTTATACGAATTTCTGATAGTACGAATTCATTTCCAGTTGCCGTCCTAGGGTATGGACAGGCCTGGATATGGATGGATAATGGTTATCTCTTCGCTTAAAACGAATTCCGAATTGGGATATTATAAATGTTTGGCCAAAAAAAAACTTAACTAGTTCCTATTATTTTGAGTCCCTCGAGATTCGACAGTATCAACAGCAATCATGTTAGTTGTCCCAAAACACGATGAGAGAATGTTACGAGGCGTGACCCAAAAACTAACGGTTACTCAAAGAGTCATCCCAACAAAACGTTGGTACCACGGCGAAGCGATGACAAATCCAGACCTGACCAACTGAAGAAGGCCAACGTTGTGACGCCGCAACGGCCATTGGCACGTTTCTGCGAGGTCATCGGAGGTCAACGGTTAAAACATCGTAGATTTGTTGAGTTGAGGATGACACCCGAGCATCGGACAATGTGGTGGAGGACGAGGACAGAGAACCCAGTAGTCTCCCAAAAATTACCAACTTCTGGGCGAAATTAAATTATGCCCATAAATGGAATGGAAGACAGGAAGGGGGATCCTCTGGCGCGGAGTAACAACCCCAGGCAGCACATGTGGAATACTATATGTGGACCTTAGCGCCGAAATGAGGATTTTGAGGGGGGGCACACGGGGGAGTAATGTGTTTTTTTTTCACTCTCTCTCTCTCTCCCTTCTCTCCGTTTTGACATAAGTCACAAAAAAGCGAACTTCCAAGTTGGCAATCTTAAGAACAACTGAAGTATTAATCCTATTTTTATCCCGCTCCCAGCTGTCCAAAGGAAGGGAGGGGGGGGGGAAGAGTGCTCAAAAGGCAAATGGCCCTTGCACATTAAAAAGCGTAACCGAGAGGAGACATTTCGAACGAAAATATGGGTTTCCTGTTCGCCCAGACAGAAATATTTTGTGAGTAGCGTTTTTTTCAAAGGTGAATCAGTATGGGTTCAAATGAGGGGATGGTTCAAAAATGAGCAGTGAAAGAGCCTGCGACATTCTGAAAAAAATACTTTCCACAAAAACGAAAATTAATGAGCAGTCCGACATTTCTGCATGCTCCGATGAGTATATGTTCAAATTAAAATACATGTACGTGCAGCGTGCGAAGCCTGGAACATGTACGGTATGTTCCACTAAGTTCAAATTAGAATATGTGTAGTGTGCGAATCCAAGAACATGTACAGTATGTCCTACTATGTTCAAATTAGAACGTGTGTAGTGTGCGAAGCCAGGAACATGTGTGCTGCGCTTTGTTCAAATTAGAATATGTGTAGTGTGCGAATCCAAGAACATGTGTGCTGCACTATGTTCAAATTTGAATATGTGTAGTGTGCGAGCCAGGAACATGTATACAGTATGTTCTATTAAGTTCAAAGTACAATATGTGTAGTGTGCGAAGCCAAGAACATGTACAGTATGTTCTACTAAGTTCAAATTAGAACGTGTGAAGTGTGCGAAGCCAGGAACATGTGTGCTGCACTATGTTCAAATCAGAATATGTGTAGTGTGCGAAGCCAGGAACATGTACAGTATGTTCTACTAAGTTCAAATTAGAATTTGGGAAGTGTGCGAAGCCAAGAACATGTACAGTATGTTCTACTAAGTTTAAAAGTACAATATGTGTAGTGTGCGTAGTGTGCCAAAAATTCACAATTTTCGAGTTGTGCCACTTCTAAAGCGTGTTTTAAGATTTGTGACCATAAAAAGCAATTTCTGACAGAGGAAAGTATAATTTCAATGACACATCGGAGATGAACGACAAGAACCCTTCCAAATAAAGCGTCGGTCCAACACATGTTCAAGCTACGGCGCTCAACATCGTTGCTCATATCCATGTGTTGTTCACGGTCATGTGTTCCTAATGACTGTCCAAATTCCAAACATTGTTTGAAATGGAAAAAAAAAATCACAGACTACAAATGTATACAGACACGACCTGCATGAGCTTCTTACAGCTGGCTCGAAGGATTTGCAGTGTGTTGTCTCAAAGTTTACCTTAAAGTTTTCAAGTTTGAATGTAATTCGGACGCATTTTGTGACCTCAGCTACACTTGTAGAAGAAACCACACGTAAACAAATTTAAGTTTTACGGTGATTAATTGATTATTTCATTTCCCAGACGTACAGTGACCTTGGATACGACTATATAATTCCTACATTCTCAAATTTCGGTTTTCATTTTGCCGCTTTTAGACGGATTTGTGTTCGGAAGTTGATCACTCCAAAAACGCGAGATTACAAATATATGGTTGACCGGATTTCGGCGCCATTTTGTTTTGATAATTAACTCTTCCGTCCCGAATGTATTAGGCTGTTTCCACACAACTGGAGGAAACGGAGGAACGTTTTGTTGATAATTGCTGTCAGTACGCTGATTACACGAAATGTTTACATAAGTTTGTTTCGAGAAGCAACTGGCCAACAATTTGCAACGGAAACTTCCTATGTTTCTTCTACCTGCGATATGGCGCTACTTTCCGGCATATTTCGCCAAATATCGACTTCCTCCCACGATCCGCTGTCTGGATCGAGATTAAGCGCAACTGTCTACAGCGCAGACCTCCAGGCAATTTTGCTACAGCAAAAGCTAGTGCAAAGAACGCACCATAGAGGCCGCTGTTTGCTGTTACTTTTACAACGTCTCTTCCCAGTTGAAGGATGCTCCTATCTAAGACTTAGAAGCTGGTCAGCACCAGAATTGCAATTTTATATGGACACTGCTGCACAGGGTTACCACATACCTGGTAAACCTGGAAAAGTTCAGGGAAGAATGGCTTTAAAAAAAAAAGTCAGGGAAATTCAACGTAGTCAGGGCACATTTGGAAACATTTTTACATTTTCCCAGTACAAATTGGCAAAATTTGCAACAGTTACTGAGGACAAATTTGCCAAATTCTCCACGTTTTCCGAGTACAAATTTGAAAATTTGTCCACGTTTTCAGAGTACAAATCTACAAAATTCTCCACGTTTTCCGAGTACAAATTTGAAAAATTGTCCATGTTTTCCGAGGAAAAATTTGAAAAATTGTCCACGTTTTCCGAGTACCAAATCTGCACATTTCTCCACGTTTTCCAAGTACAAATTTGCAAAACGTTCTACATTTTTCCGAATACAAAATTGTCCAATGTTCAAAATTTCATTAGTAGCCTAAATTTTTAAAAAAAAATTACTGTGTCGATTTTGGAAAACATGTCAATTTTTGGTCAGGTAATTTTTTTTCAAACCTGGAACAGTCAGGGAAGTTGAAAATGAAATTTCTGGGGGAACGGCCCTGCTGCATTCGCAGTTTGAATTGAGATTAATAGCGCTAGCTGTCACCACGCAGCGCAGACCTGGCGACGCCATCTTGCAACAGCAAACGTTGTGGCACGAAATGCACCATAGAAGGCGCTGTTTCCAACACGGATTACGATGGCTGCTCCCATTTGGACGATATGCTTCTGCAGCATTTCGAGAGAAGTTGGTCAGCACTGACCCCAAAACCCGGTTCCAATACCTATGATGCCCTCCGCTGCAATTTTTCATGGACAATGTCACACCACAACCTTCCAATTCCGGTTGACATGCTCGTCAAAGTCCACCCACAAGGATCAAGAAGTGGGGGGGGGTGTAATTTTGCGACATCGACGTGCATTGGCACAAAGTCTTTGGAAACAGCCTGCATAGGCCTAAACCTAGTCGAAGCTATGTCGGGGTCCTCCTAGCAACGGGCTTTGTAGGAGAGACTCCGTAGTCTAGGAGTCAATGGAGGAAAAGATTTGGAGGGGGTGTAGAAGAGCTTAAGGGGTAGGCAAAGGGGGGCAACTGCAGGCATGTGCGAATGCCATGGGTTGGGTTCGGGGAGGCCATCTTGGCGCTGGCTGCCTTCCATATAAATACGAGCGGTCTGCGTGCTCCAGGCTTTTTCAAACGACGGCACGAGAAAGTGCGAGATCCGCACGAGAAGAGCTGAAGAGGGATACGATTTTGAAACTGCCTAAAACGAAGTTAGTCGAAATTGGATAGCAGCACGGACTAACCCGAGTAAATACCGTTCCGAAATGCGTGGTGACAATGCTGAAAATTAAGTGAGGATCGATGACCTGCCCGAGATTACCGAGCTCGCAAAACTGCGAACGTCTGAGTGTAAGTTGTCACATCTCGTGTTGACCGTGCGGTAAAACGAGCACGAGATTTCACGTATTTTTACTTCTGGTGTTAAAATGAAAGTTGTTGCTCCTGCGCGTCAAGCTTTAATTTTGAAGACGCTAGGTTTAGCGACAATCACTTGTCCAACTAAAGTTAGTGAGCATGTGCTCAGGAGAACGAGCTTTTTACTTTTAAAAAGAGCAGAAACTTGCACTTTTTTACTTTAGTTAGGCCCTGGGTTGTTCCTCTTGTCTCATTGGTGCTCGTCGTCCAAACGGCTTCGACATTTAGTTTTCCAGTAGAAGTGAAAGAGCATGTGCTCAGGAGTTCCGAGCATTTACTTTTACGAAGGGCTAAAAAAGCACGAGCTTATAAACGTATTTTTTCACTTTTGTTGGGAGTTTTGCTCTTGTCTCCTTGGTGCTCATTGTCTTTAGCGAGTGTGTCAAACTTAAATCCCAAACAACTAGTTTGCTCGACATTTAGTTTTCTAGCTGAAGTTAAAGAGCATGTGCTCAGGAGTTCCGAGCATTTACATTCACGAAGAGCAAAAAAAGCACGAGCTTTAATTTTCTTCCACTTTTGTTGTGATTTTTGCTCTTGTCTCCTTGTTTTTAGCGAGTGTGTCAAACTTAAATTCCAAACAAATAGTTTACTCGACATTTATTTTTTTAGCTGAAGTTAAAGAGCATGTGCTCAGGAGTTCCGAGCATTTAGTTTCACGAAGGGCAATAAAAAGTACGAGCTTAAACTTATTTTTTCACTTTTGTTGGGGTTTTTGCCCTTGTCTAGTTGGTGCTCTTCACCTTCAGCGAGTGTGGCAAGCCTAAATTCCAAATACGAGCATAAGCTTTAACTTTTCATGTACTTTGGTCAGGATTGTCGCTCGTCTCCTGGGCACGTGCTCACAGGCCTGCGTGCTCATCGTCTTTGGCGATTATAGATCGCTTTAAATCCCGGAAAAAGTAGGTTATTAAAAAAAATTCTATCAAAAGTTAAAGAGCATTTGCTCAGGATTTCGAGCATTCACTTCCACGAAGGGCAAAAACGAGCAGGAACTTGAACTTTTTGTGTGGTTAGGGTTGTTCTTCCTGTTTCCTGGGCACATATGTTCATCGTCTTTAGCAAGTGCGGACTTCTTTAAATACCAGAAAACCAGGTTTCTCGTAAATCACTTTTTCTAGTTAAATTTAAAGAGCAAGCACTCCGGAGTGCTACGCTCCTCTCAAATTCAAGAAGCGTATGAACTTACGATTAAATTTATAAAAGTAATTGCTCCCCGACCTTTGGTTAACCCACATGCAAATACTTTGTTGAACTTTCGCTTCTTTCACATGTTCACGTTTGCGGAAGAAGGACGTGATGACTTTCCTTGTTCAAAAATACCATCCGAACAAGAGATTTTTGCAGTTGTTACCCAACTTGTCCATTGAAGATCATGGCCTGTTAAGAGCACCATGCAAAGAGGTACCATCCGAACAAGAGATTCTTACAGTTGTATTCAGTAACCCAACTTGTCCATTGAAGATCATGGCCTGTTAAGAGTACCATGCAAAGAGGTACCACCCGAACAAGAGATTTTCACAGTTGCAACCCAACTTGTCCATTGAAGATCATGGCCTGTTAAGAGTACCATGCAAAGAGGTACCATCCGAACAAGAGATTCTTACAGTTGTAACCCAACTTGTCCATTGAAGATCATGGCCTGTTAAGAGTACCATGCAAAGAGGTACCATCCGAACAAGAGATTTTTACAGTTGTAACCCAACTTGTCCATTGACGATCATGGCCTGTCAACTTTTTTCTCTGCGCTACAGACAGTACTGCATGCAACAAGGCTAAAAAAGTACAGGATTGTCCATTCTCCTTTGGTGGTCATATTGTCAGTGCATAACAATAAGGGCTGACGACGCCTTCTAGTGGCCTCGACATGTGCAGACCAACTTCTGGAGGAAAAAAAAAAGTCCAACATTTTGTCAAAAAGCATTAGTCAGCGCCATGGCAAATGTCCCGTCATGTATCCTCCCGAATTTCAATTGAAATTCATTAGATGATGGTTAAATTGGCGAGCGGAGAGGGGTGGGTGGGCCTGGCGTCGAGGGCCAAAAAGATTTCATTAAAGTACTTAGGAGCCCCGCGATAACGACGACGATGATGGCCTGGATGCGAGTTGGAAAAACTTTTTCGGCACTTATGTCTGGTCCGTTCAATTGGCCAGTCCCATTTCCGAATTCAGGGTTTAAGCGTGCACCACTCTTTAAGTCGTTCCCCAGGCTGACCACCCCGAGAAAATAGTTCGAAATGCGGCCGAGGAAACAAAGTGCTCCTCGACTGCTCCGATTCACGAACGACATCCATCTCGACTCGAGGTGGCGCTGCCAGCATGTCATCGAAAGCGCGCTTTTTTAAGCCTGAGTGCAACATTTCAATGCTTCTGCTCGTTGTTTTTGAAGTGAATCGGAGCAAATGCTCAACTTGGCAGACAACGTGCCAATGTCGAACAGTGTACGAGTCAACTTTTTTCTTGACAATTTCACTCAAAAAAAGAAGGGTTAAAGCTAGTACTCTAGTTGGTTGATATATCAACATTTCTAAGCTTATGGTTGTTTTTGAAGTGAATCTGAGCAAATGCTCAACTTAGCAGACAACGTGCCAATGTCGAACAGTGTACGAGTCAACTTTTTTCTTGACAATTTCACTCAAAAAACAAGGGTTAAAGCTTGTGCTCTAGTTTGTTGATGACTAAACATTTCTAAGCTTCTGCTCGTTTTTGAAATGAATCGGAGCAAAGGCTCAACTTGGCAGACATCGTGCCAATGTCGAACAGTGTACGAGTCAACTTTTTTCTTGACAATTTCACTCAAAAAAAGAAGTGTTAAAGCTTGTGCTCTATTTTGTTGATATATCCACATTTCTAAGCTTCTGCTCGTTTTTGAAATGAATCGGAGCAAAGGCTCAACTTAACAGACAACGTGCCAATGTCGAAATAGTGTACGTGTCATCGTTTTTCTTGACAATTTCACTCAAAAAACAAGGGTTAACGCTTGTGCTCTAGTGTGTTGCTATAACAGTGAGATTCGAATTAATGATAAAATAAAAAAAATAATAAAACGATTAAAAAACAGACCTTTTAAAGTTAACAGATTCGAGTAACTGTCTCCAAGGCCAATTCGCGGTCAAGTCAAAATTATATTACCAAGAAACCCCAAAGTTAGAAATAAAATGTAATCGATTTTTGCATTATTACATTAAAAAAATCAATTGTTATTGCCTCGGAGCGCAGAAACATATACGTTTCGTTAAAAATGTATCATGCTTTCCATCCAGTGCTTTTTAAGGTGCATTTCGTTACAAGTTCACGACAGTTTGAGCAGTTTTTGTTTCAACGCAAAATGGCTGAACTGAAATCCGTGGCCATTATGATATTTTCCAAACAAAAGTGTTGTCTGAAAACGATATGAGTATACAGCCCCGTCGACGGTAGCGCCATCGACGCTAAAATAATTTACCAAGTAAATAAGAGGTGAATTTTGGATCAAACGTAGTTTTCAAGTTCGGATTTCTACTCGGAGATGGCGCTGCAAACACGAGCACGCGCAATATTGCAGCGCCATCTTTGGGGCATCGTTTCAATTAAGGATTGTAACTTGCATATTTATTATCAGTTTTATGTTAAACGTTACGGCTATTTATGCATATAAATATTCAAAATTCTTCCGTTTATCTAAGAAGAAAAAAATCCAAAATCCCATACGCAAACACTCCAAAAAAAAATCTCTCTCCTCGTTTAATTTTGGATTTTATCCAAGTTATTTTTTTTTATAAACAGAAGAATTTTAAATTGAGTCGTACACCAAGAAGGACGACAAATTCCGAACTTATAATCCAATAATCAAAACGAAAATACGTTCCTAAAATTGTAGCATTTCAGGTATAGTAAGTAAGTTTCAGAGTGCCAAAATCTCCATAAGCTAATCACTTGGCTGTCCCGAACCGAGATCATGTTCGGAGCGCCGCCTGGCGCGGCCAAAAATAGCGTCTTGAGCGGAATTTCGGGAGGAGGGATCGAGGGCGGACATCTCGGAGGGGCATGGCCAAAAAAGGATGACTCTGGGACGGGAATTAGGAAGCGAGGGGAGGTGGGGGGCGCTGGATCTTGACTCCGACCCCACGGAAGATGACGGGGCGGGCAGGCCAGGGGTGAGGCTTCCCTTTAAGTAGGGCCGCGCGCTAACAGTTCGCAACAGTTTCACAAAGAACATGGGCTGGGGAACGCGTGTTCCCCACTCGCTCGGGACGGGACATCGCCAGTGGATTATCTCCGCGCGCCATCTTCAGAACAACGCTCCTTCTCCAGGGCTTATTTTTGGGAATTTCGGATATTTCCAGCCATGCCGCCTTATCCAAGTTTGGAGAAAGCCAAAAAAGAGGGGGAAGACGTGTAATTCAATCGGCGACTTCCAAATAGGGTGTGGTGGGACGCCCTCGCGACCATGCGAGAGAAATTTTGGCTTCAGACCGGCGTTTTCTGCAGCACCGATGGGTAGCTATGTTTTCAAATCCATCATTTCTTCTCGGGATTTTTGGTCCAAGTTCCGAATTCTGCTCCAGTTTACGCGTCCTCCCTGGCCGGCCGCCACCATTTCGATTGGACATGACTTGAAACTCGGGACTTTTCATTGTCTAATTTGCATCAAGATTCGACTGGACGTAAGTCACCGTGTTGTACCCATGCAGTACCCTCGTGGAAGAAAACTGACTGAAAACTTTTAGTAAAGTGACCTAAACTGAAAACTGGTAGTGAAGTGATATCCGTATAAGTTGTGCTACCAATACGGTCATATTTCATGAAAAATATCATCAGTTTGCACTCAGTTTTCATCCATCAGGGTATACACTGTTTCGTGAGAAATTTCAAAAAAATGTCCCAAACTAAAAATGAACTTGCGAAGTAACGTGCTTGCTTAGCGCTCAAATCTTAATTTTCACAGCATTGTCCGGTAGAAATATATTGCCGGAATCCCATTTTTCTTCGCCTGCTCTGAAAATTCGTTATAAGCGCCATTTTGGATTTCAATTTTGGGGTTAACTTTGAATCTTTTTCACAGAAAAAAAAATTGCATTTGGGAACAAGTTCGCTGAGTAGGCTAAGTTCAATTTTTAGTTTTGATTCACTTCAGTTTTTAAATTGCTTCATTTCAAAATTGAGTCAGTTCAGTTTTTAGTTATACCATAGAGCGGATGAGCGTTAATTGGGTGATACTCAATTACAACTAACTAAATTTAAGCATTTAAGGATTTGAGTACAAGTTCGTCTACTCCTTATTAATGACCGTTAATCTTACGAAGTTCATGCACTACGATAACCCGATTACGAGTTAAAAGATAACCTAGGTTTCGAGCACTACTAATCAGGACCCATATTTTTAGTAAATGTTCTGTTACTTAGCAATGTGCGCTTCCACGCACCCAATCCGCTAATTGCAAAATCTCCCCCAAAAACCTCAGAAATTCCATTGAAGAAAAAGACTGCTCATAAGGGACATGTCTCTTAATTCTTGAGCAGGGTTGATTAGTTGTACTATTCATGGACAGAATAGTAACTCCAACTGTCTTAAACCTCATTGTTTTTTGTCTTAAAATCCCATTGACCGTCTTGAAACTTCACTAAATCTTCGATTGCCCCGAGCAGTTTCGCCAAAATTGGAAGTGCCCACTTATTTCCTCCGAATCAAAATTCACATAAAACACTGTACATAAAGTGAAGTGACGACTGTCTTCACCGGTTATCCTGAATTTGGATTAGTCACGCCAGTTTTACGATCAATTCTCATCGCATTTAATGGCCTTATAAGTGGAACTTCGTAAAACTTTGGATTCGGGGACAAATTCTGCTCTGAAGCATTTCTAAAGTTGATGCTATATTTTTTTTATACATAATCAACGTGAACAATTTTCACTAAACGAAAACAAAAATTGCACCAAATTGGCCATAATGCATCGCCCGCCAAATAGCTTCCTTTGTTCGGGGGTACTAGTGACCGAGTGACCAAGTCTGAAAGTCGAGTTTCCGTAAGTTTGCCCATCATTTTCGGACCCGCATATGCGCGATTATAAATAGCGCTATAAATTGGCGCTGGACCCATTGACTCACGATTGGACCGATCAATTTTAATTGACCGGTGTCATTGACCGTATTTTTTGCCCCCCTCGCGACGCCGCGCCGAGGCTGAATCACACCACGTTTGACCGAAAGATCAGCTTACGAACAACCAAGAACCTCTTCAGAACTTCAGACTTTTCTGAGAATCGGAATGGGATGGTTTGATATATAGTTTCCAAGTTTGCACCAAGATATCGGTCGGGTTGCTTTCGGGTATTGTTCCCGCCGAAGCCTGGCGACGGATTGCAACCCCATCCACGCCTGACCCCATGGGTCAACCTTTTTTTTTTGTGAAAATTTTCTTTAAGTCCAACCGACTGCCAGACTGCTCCAGCTCCTCGTTCCAAAGTGCGCCCATCGAGGGTTCCAAAGTGCGCAATTCGTTGGGACGAGCATCTGCTTACTTTTCTGTTCTGGTGACTTCTTGAACACTGCACGGACCAAGTCGTGGAGCGTGCATTTTAGGCCTACGATGGCGGTTTCACGTGGGCGGCGAACGGGGTTTGCCATTTTTACCAATGGCAAGGCGACGGTGGCGCCATCCAACCGGGCACGCAAAAAAGGCAGTAAGTTGATATATGAGCTGTGATGGGGGGAGAGGGTGAAGACGGCTGGGGAAGGGTGGAAGATTTTCACCACATGTGAACTCATTTTTTCGGAGCGATGTGGCATCCGCCAGGACGCGACGCCCGACGCCATCTTGGAAGAAACGTGGAAATTTGGAGCCATATCCATCGGAAGCTGAATTCTGCCCGCGATGAGCCCCGTACTTCTTGACATCTCCATATTATTTTAAGAATTATGGAATGTAAAGAAGTATGGAGCGCGCGTTGGGCCATTTGCGACACAAGATGGCCGCCGTGACGTCAGAAACGCTGGAAGTTTTGGGATAATGGCGCGAGGACAGCGTGCCGGTCTTTGGAGGAGGAAAAGCAACCAAGGACCAGAAACGTCGATGGCTGAAACTGGAACATATTTGCCATTTCTAGACTTATTGCAAGTTTGAATTGCAGGAATCTTAACTTCCAGAAAGTTTTCGAAGATTTCGGCAAGTAGGCAAGATCTCTGGAATCGAACCTGGAGACCATTATTGCCTTTTGTCGTGGAGTTATTGTTGAGTCAGATAGGTCCTCCAGTACGATTTTGCGGTTTTCAACTTTGTTAGACTAATTGTCATCTTGCTCTGAACTTCTATTTCTTTCATTTCAGCACAAAAAGTATGTTGATATCAGCTGATCAGATACAGTAATTCCACAAGAACACGCTTTGTTGTTCGTTATCGGGACATGATGCGGATTTACGTCGCGAG
The DNA here is from genome assembly GCA_034697705.1 of Ommatoiulus sabulosus. NCBI lineage: Eukaryota > Metazoa > Arthropoda > Diplopoda > Julida > Julidae > Ommatoiulus > Ommatoiulus sabulosus. The sequence continues at coordinate 4,305 of JAQGAO010001741.1, read as the reverse complement.
GAACCCGCCACGTGACACGCTTCGTCTTCCCATTGGCCGGTGTCGAGCACGTGAGCAATCTAGCCGAATCATTGACTAGCTGAAAGTGGATTTTTGTCTTCAGATTGGGATCGTATACCAATTGGAATTTCGATTGGTTGGATCACGTGGCGGGTTTTTATGGAGTACGTAATCTGCATAGTGTCCACTGTAAGCATGGGAATGTTTGTTGGGGTTTTGGTAGAACATATTCGTGATTTGTACATTCCTTGCGATAATATTCAATAAAAGAATTTCAAACCATCAATTGTGGAATCACTTTAGGCGTCTAACGCCAGATTCCACTGGACAGAATTTTGCCGATTGCAAACTGCACGCATGCGCACTTCGAATGTGAGGCCACCGGACCAAATCGAAGTGCGCATTGCGCAGCTTGCAGCAAGCAGAATTCTGACCAGTGGGAAATGGCGGCATAAGACATCAAAATCTCTGTAATTTCGTACCTACAAAGCGAAAAGTTAAATTTTTAGTTGCAATTAATTCAGGCATTTTTGGGAGCCATTTCAAAATCGAATTTCCCCGAATGGAACGTTTTTCTCATGATCATTCCAATTTTCAGCAACACATTTATAAAGAAACGGTACAGTTTTCGCGTGGTTCATTATACGCTCTTACATAAAAAGAAGTCATTGATAAACTTTCGTCCATTTTTTTTCTCCTAAATTCAATAGCCTGCCATACAACGTTCCTCTCATAAGGTTCCTCAAAGATAAAAGCAACTGTTCTAAATGCGTATATTAGTGTCTAAAACGAGCATCTGGTCGAAAATTTGAGTTTAAGATAGTTAAAAAGAAAGTAACTGCGGATTCATTTGAATAATTCGTTCCTTTTGTGGTTGACATTGAACAAATAATGTTGTTGCACAACTAAAAACTTGAAAAAACTAGAAAACTAGAAAAAAAAATTGAAATTACTTTTTTTTAAAATAATTTTTTGGAAATATACTGTTACTACTATGCTTTTTAACATTGGTATTTTAAGAGGGCACCAATGCACCTACTTTCATTTACAACTTGGATTTTAGGTATCTTCCCAACGTTTAAGAAGGATTTGACAGGTAAGTACCCCTTAATGTGTGAAGCAAAGTTTCATTATTACTGCTGGAAGTTTTCTGCAAGTTAAGGAGGAAAGACACAAAAGTGTCATTCCAAGTTCACTGTTCAAAGTTCATCCATTGTTAAACCACCATTATCAGTGAGGAAATCGGGTTTACGAGTACCAATTTAGTCGTAATAAATTTCGTAAAACTAGAACATCTGATTTCGAAAATAGCCGATAAAATGGAAAATCTGTGCCCCTAAGGGGCAGAGTTCGCCATCTTGGATTAGTTGTGAATAAATAAGAAAAGATGTTGACAAAAATGCACAGAGAGGTATTCAATTCACGTTCCAATTTGCATTATTTTTATATGTATTATTTACGAAAAAGAAAACAGAAAATGATGAAGATTATTTAAATTTTGGAAGAAAAACGGTATCCTAAGTTTAGGGTAAACACTTGTTCAAAGAGCAGGAAGTGGTGAGGAAACTGAAACTGAAAACTGAAAAAAAGTGAGAAAACTTTCCAACACCAAGATGGCGGCCGAGCTACGTCGCCGGGCGAATGACGTCACATGACAGTTAATCATGCAATTTTCAAACTTTTGGGGAACTAAGTGCTGGCTTTAGAACGCATGCATTTCTGGTTACGTGCATCAGGAGGATACAAAGCAGATATCGCCTGGGGGATGACGGCACACGAGAGTAATCAATTTTCAAACATTTGGGGAATTAAAGTGCTGGTTTTAGAACGCAGTTCGTATGCAATTCTGGTTACGTGCATCAGGAGGAGGACTGGAGGAGACAAAGCAGACCTCAGCTGCTCTTTTGTCTTGTCCACGACGTTGTTCCGAGTTGTCAACATTGTCGTTGTTCCAACAACATTGTCCATCGTCTTTTGTTTTCAATTTAAGTGCAAATACTGAAAACAGGAGAGAACCTCCCCATGGCGACGTTTACATGTTTTCACAAATATATTTTTTCTTAAAGTGGGTATTATACGAATGTCAAATTGAGTCGAAATATATGCGTTCCTTTGGGCAGCTTAGGTTAAGGCTAAGTGGTGGGTTACGCGTACGATCCGTTAACCAGGAAACCAACATCGGAAGATTTTACTATAGTAACCACGTTGAAGGGGGTAAACGATGGAGCGAGCTAGGGTAGCAACCGAGGACCCTTCTTGCCAGATGAAAAGATTTCGCATAAATTCGACATAACACTCTGGAAAATGACACAAATGGCCCGGCGTGTCTTTCCTGCTCCTTTCAGAAACCTCGACTATTACCATTTCCGAGCAACCGAGATGTATACCATTGTCAACCTGGAGTGCGCAAAGTTTGGATTAGAAACACAAAAGGAAAAATGCGACTCGGATTTCATTGAGAAAAAAAACATGAACACGGAGAAGCTGCACCGTGCAAAAAACTCAAAACTCAAATGCATTGAGTACGTCGCAATTGAGCTTCTGCTTCTGACTGCGAGAGTGCAATTATGCAAAGAATGACAATTTTGCAAAATTATCAAAATTAACAAACATAGCGTGAAACCTTATCGTGAAAAAAAGTTTGATAGTGTACAAATTTGTAGTCGGAAAAAGGTTGAACGTTTTGAAAATTTGTGCTGGAAAAGGTTGAAAATCTTGCAAATTTGTATTACGAAAAGTTTGAACATTTTCAAATTTGTACTAGGAAACAAGTTGAAAATGTGGAAAATTTGTCCTCGGAAACTGTGAAAAATTTTGAAAATTTGTACTCTGAAAACGTAGAACATTTCGCAAATCTTTTCTCTAAAGTTTTTCAAAATTTTGAAAATTTTAAAAAGTTTGCAAATGGACCCTGGGCTAACCTCATAGAAGCATTAATTTTGAATTGTGACAACATAAATACGTTGAATTTCCCTGAATTTTTCAAAATAAGTTATTCTTTCCAAACTTTGTCACAAAAAGTCATTTTTCCCTGACTTTTCCGAACTTTTTCACAATAAGTATTTTAGGTGAAAATACTAATTCGGTAAAAACGACATATCAGATGAAGTTGTTTTTTTAACAAGTATCACAACAGCATTACTTCTTGATTAATTATAAAATAAAAAATGTTGAGTTGTGCCACTTTTGAAAAAAAAAAGTGTTTTTTAAAAAAAGCAAATGTTCTAGATTTAGACAATCGAGGATCGACCATAAACAGACAGGCTGCGTTGCTACCAGATGCCATTTCCAGTTATAATCTGAAGTAATAATTTTTTTAAAAAAAAAACGATCGTTTGAAATAATTGTTCGAACTTTAAGAAATCGTTCTAAAATTTTGTACAACGTTCTAAAAACTTGAAACTCGTCGTCGCACCGACGTCCACAGACGATTCCTCACAATTACGTCCAAGTAACCATAGTTTTCAGTGAAGTAAATACAACTTAAATCATTAGCTGAAATCTCAATCTCAAGTACTTTCCGAGATAACTCTTTTCGCATTCCGATGGCTTTTTCGCCATTTGCGTCCCGTGACTCAGTGACGTCACATATTACTCTCAAATGAGACAGACTGCTCAGACTAATGGCAAGCAGTGTATTTTTTTTCTTCAAATGATGACTTGATGAGTTCATCGAGCTACCAAGCCCAAGGTTAGCGATGAGGTTATCGGCAAACCGAAATTCAAATTGTTCAACAAAGTATATAGAGTAGGTGGAGTTCTAAGTTGCAACATTCTAGGAATGATCGGGTTTATCTTCTCAGAAGATAGCTACTCTTACGATGTTTAGAAACACTGCGCGAGTGTACAAAAAACGGGGAAAATTTTAACAATTTGAGGATAAATAGCCAGGAAGTCCCATTCCTCAGTGCACCCTCTCCAAAAATGTCCAAGCAAGAGGCGTTGTCCTTGACGAGGGAAAACCGCGGGATCAGTTTCGAGCGCCCCATCCATTTGCGGTTGTTTCATTCATAATTATTAATAGAGAGACAGAGCGAATGATCGAATCACGTGGGCGTCCGAGAAATGAATGAGGCGTACTTGGGACGTTGTTCTGGGATACGCGCCTTTTATTTTTAAATTCAAAACGCTTGCTGAGTCAGTCAGCTAGCCTTATGGCGCATTCGATCGTCTTACTCTAGAGCAGAGCTGTTCCTATTGAGGGTAGCAGACTGTGCGTCTTTTTCATCTGGAGTATCCTAAATGACGTCATCCGTGTTCTTGGCGGTCGAACAGCGTGGAGTGATTGCTCTATCAGCTGATACG
>JAQGAO010001740.1:0-22803 GCA_034697705.1 Ommatoiulus sabulosus | reverse complement strand
CAATCGACTCTGGAAATGAATTACGAATAATCCGGAATCGATTATCTTCAATAGTAATTCAGGTAGGTCCAGAATTTTTAATTATTTGTATTTAAATAATCCTCGTAAAGTTTGGTCGGCGAAAAATAGGCTTCACGCGCCTCGCTTCACCTGATCGAAATTTCATTGCCTTAACGTGGAGGATGTGGGATTTTTGGTGAGGCCGACCTGACTCCCAAGATGGAGGGTAATAGCGTGTAAAACTGGGCGTCCGATCTGCTAAACGGGGCGAACTTCATTCAACGATATTGACCACGGAAAACAAATAGCGTAGCACCAACGGAATTTTGCACGCTACTGCTAAATCTCTCTAATGATGAATTTATTTACTGGGCGGTTTAATAATCGTGAAAGAGGGTTCTCGACAGGAAGGGAGTTGACAAGTTAAGGCAGCCTCACGAATATACGGCATTGCCCTTGTGGTGGATCCTGTTCCATGGTGCTTCGATCCTTGAGAGAAGTTACAAGGATGACCGCAAAGGTCACGTCCAAGTTTTCATTAGATCTGCCGAAGCATGCACCGGACTGATTTATTGTCATTACCAATTAAAGGCGACCAGCTAGGAGGTTAATGTCCAACGAATGAAGATATATTCCACCAGGTCCGCCTGAAAGAGCACTGAACTTATTTCGTCAACATTGCTTGCCAACCAAGAGTTGAGGCTAGATATTACCATCTGAAGATCGGCCATTTGGGAACATGAGTCCAAAGCCGGAGCTGCAGCGATAACAAGCATCAAGCGTTCCTCCTCAGGCTGATGATATTGTATTTTTGGGGCCACCAACATCGGAATTACTGCATAAGGTGCCAATTAATGATGCATGGTAGGGCAGGGTTTCCACCTGCGGATGATGATGCAAACTCCATCATAGCATGAAAAATGGTGAGAGAAGAATTTGCACACAAGAGACCGAAGTTGAAAGTTTTATTCTAGCGGTATTATCAGCCATCAACTCAAAGAGGCTGACAAACATACAACCCAAAATAAGCGATTTAACTGGCTAATGCACACTATCAAAATATCAATTTCAAAGGCCGGACCCTCATCGGAGTCTGGATATCACAGTCTCACAGCTCCAATGAAGTATCCTCTTCCTTCTCATCTGAATCATAAAAACTGCTGCGTTGCATGCAAATAACGGTACTCCTGTTGTCACCTCTTCTATTAATTCTGCAGAATTTATGAAGTGGCATACGGAACTCCCATTGTTTTTTGATATGCAGCAGGTGGCTGGTGGCAACTCCTGCTGTTTTTCCTTAAGACACTGAAAATCGATTTCTTGTATAACGTCCCCGCCCGCCCCATTGGTGGCGCTCCGTCCCAAAAGGATAGAGAAAATAAAAAATATCCGCCAGCCCATCTATCACAAAAATAGCTCCACGCATGCGTAGATAGCATTGTTTGTACATACAGGTATTACAGTTGTACATATCCTGAAAGAGGAACGCGAATTGAAACAATCTGATTGGAAACTTCAGGATTTTCTTCGGAAATCTACTCAATTGTATAGGTAGATACTACAGAATAGTACTGTACACATGTCATCATCCTGTCCGTGAACTTTTACTCTCAGTGGTCATTATAAAGCTTATTTAAAGTTTGGCTCCAATTAACTATAGGTAACTCGGTCTGCTTCACAAAGATTGCATATGACAACATGGCTTCTCAGACAATATACAGGTAGCCAAATATTAATTTTCTCCAATTATACAAGTAATTACAATATGATGTGAACGTTTAATTCAATTCAACTCAGTACCCACAGACAGCAAATGAATGCCAGGTAGCAGGGGGGTCATACCCAGTTTCAGGAGAATACTTCTTTAAAAGCTGCGAATTAGACATCATTGTCAAATTGACATTGAAGTAAGTTTAAACTATCATTTGGAAGATTGTTCCATTTTCTAATTGCATGCAAAAATAGGACCAATAGTATAAGCATCGGATTTAGCGTGAGGCTTGGTCAAAAGTTTTGAATGGTTATGCCTACTTCTTCCATGTTTATTATGGGTGAGAATATGGGAGGCAAGCTGGGAGTTACCTGGTAGATTAAAAAGTGAAATAAAGTTGACCTCTGTTCCAAGGTCAATGGAGAAGCATTTTGGCAGGGTCACAATGTCATTGTCAGGACCCTTGGCCCTTTTGAGAAATGGAGGAATTCACTCCAATGACCATTTGGACGTTCCTACCCCGTTATGTAAGGGGATTCCTTGGCCCAGGTCGGGCAGGTCATCAGTCTCAACCCTTGCTACACGTTAAAGCATTCCAAGGTCAAGATCTACATTCCTGGATATGTGACATATCGAGCCTTTTAATGCCCAGGTCGGGCATTCGGGTCGCGTCTCTCAAGCTGAGAGGTTCTCTAGTCTACACTTGGACTGTTTTCCTATCGCTATTTCTTTTTTTTGGATAAGATTATTCTTTCTTTATCGGCATTTTTGTGTAAGAGAATATTTTCGAATGATTATGCTTTTTTTTTAAGTTCCGGATCGTTTCCGCCTTGTGCCTTTCTCCCTCGCCTTGGTATTATTCGTTACTGTGATATACTCATGACCTAGTCTATTTCAAAAATAAAGGGAGTCTCTTCTTGTGATACGTATTGACTTTCGTCGTTCTCTCCTCACAATTTAAAATTTAACAATTATTTTGTGGAGAATCCTACTTGCACCGTCCCTCACCCACCTCACTTCGAATGTTGCAGAAATGCAATATTTAGTAACGAAAGTTGGAACGAGAATTTAAAAGAATTTACCAGAAAGTTATCAGAATGGGAGACTTCCGGACTACTGTAAAATAAGTGTAATTTACTCCGCCACTTGATTACACGCACTACTTCATTTTGTAAACAATTATGACAAAATAATGTAATATTGCAATATATTAAAGAGAAATATACAATGATTTTTTATAAACAATTTGTCGTTTGGATAAAGTTCTTGGCTTTTTATTGGCAAGTTTTGTCTTTAGAGACAATTGAATTAATTTAGGCAAAGTGGAAATTTTGTGGATAGATGGTATCATTTTGAAAGAAATTCTTTACAAGTTTTTAGATATGATATATATATTTTTTATTTCTGATGAAATAATCATAATTTTTCGTTATTATTAGCCAAAATAATAATACAACAACAAATATCTGCGATGATGAAAACGAATATTTATCAAAACAGCATTCGTTTTTCAAAAATAGTCAACGAATTTATTAAATTAATGCTAATGTTTTCCCCCGACAGATGTACATGTATATCTATATTTAAAACGGTAAGTACTTTAATTTAAAAAGCAATTTAAGTTTTACAGTGTATCATTTTTTTAAAGAAAATACAGCAACCTTAACATTTAAAATCACCACGTGTTTTCAGTTTGAAATTTTTATTAAATTTATTCTACCCCTAAAGTAACGATTTCTAAGCCCGAACGAAATAAATTATCGTTAAAAGCAAACACGACCATATAACGTTTTGGAGAAGCGACGTTTCGCCACCATGTGGCATTCTTCAAGCTTTAATCATACACAAATTACGAAATTATTACAAAAACATTACAACAGAGTAACAAAATTTTAAATTAGAGTTTAAGTTTTGACACAATTTAAGTAAAGGAAAAGTCATGAAGGAAACCTTCATGAGTATACTGCAATTAAACAATGCAAGGGTAAGTGCAAGGGTAAGTGCCTAGAGCAAAGAATACAAGGGAAAGTTTTTGTTTAAATTAACGTTAATAGTTGCAAGCGAAATATACAGAAAACATGAAAAATGAAAATAAGCCATACCTCCAACAAGTGAAAAAACACACTACATCATTAGGTAAAAACCGTCCGAAATTCTCTCCTGTAGAGAGCACGTGCTTCAGCCATCTTTATTTTAAGACAAGGAAGGGTTATGACCCAAATTAAGTCAGAACAAACGTCATGGAGACGGGGGTAGAAAGATCCTTCCTGGTGGAAAAACGTGCCAAAAACCGCCAAAGTTTGAGATTTGAATTTAGAAAAGACGAGAAATATAATATAAATTCGGAAATAATAAATTAGAATTTCGGAAAATTTATTTTGAATTTAGAAGGGAATAAATTGATGAAAAAGATAAAAAAGACATAAAAAGATGAGAAATATCATATAAATTTGGAAATAATAAATTCGAAATTCAAAAAGTTAATAAATTTTGAATTTGGAAGGGAAATAAATATATAAATTTGAATTTGGAAAATAATATAATTATAAATTTCGGAAAATGTATTCTAGCTAGTGTGCCCTTTCATCTGATGGAAACATTAAATGATGATAGTAGGCCTTCTTGCTCGTCGTGGTGGGTTCCTTCGTCGTGCCGTGGGATTGTCACTAGTTGATGGGACGTCTCCATTCAGGGATACTCCGGTCCGTGTAGAGTTGTTGGAAGCCTGAGAAATCGTGGCTGAAACATCCAATGCGACTCTAGTAGCTGGTAGGGTTTTTCCTGGCGTTGGTTTCGTGGGAGATTCCTCCTTCTCGCTGCGAGTGGGAACGCTCTGCTCATCACCCTATCAGACAGTGGTAAGTCAACCGTGCCTTGGGTCGTCGTGACTGTGACATTCCTTTTGGTTCCTGAGGTCCGTTGGTTGATCGGTTGATGTCGCTGTGGTGCAGGGTTCCTCCTCCTAGTTGTGGCTGGGACATCTCTGCATCAAGGTACAGCGACTTGAGGGCTGTTGCTCATCGCCTGGGACCTAGTTGCTATAGTATTACATTAATTCAGTTTGCTTTTATCGATTTGTTCCCTGACCACTTGAAGATCAAGATGTCGAAATAAATTATGTTAATGGCATGATTGGCATCCCTCTGCAACTAATTTGAAGTATATCCTTCTATCGATGAAACTTTCTTGTACACTTCAAATTTTACAAAAACATCTAAACGGGACCTTGGTTTAAACTCTCATCCGAAAAAGCCCCCACTTAGAGAATTTTGCCCTTCCTCAAAACCCCGCTAGTTAGGATCGAGAGGCAAGCGCGTAACCCACTCGACCATCGGCGCCGGTACTTTATTTTGTACGAGAAGTCTCAGCTCCTATAACGTGTACATTTTTATAAGTGAACATAATTAATAAAAGTGTGAAAAGGTTGATAATTTAGTGACATGTAATATGGAGATTTAATTATTATATAATATGAAGAACCAAGAGGTAATATCAAGAGTTTTGCATCAGTAAGAGTTGTTTGGTACCATATGTTAGGGTATAGACAAGAAAATTGTGTATTAATAACAACAAGAAAATGGGAATTGGGGAAAAAAATTAAAGCGAAAGAGACCAATGTAGCAATAAGATAAAAAATTAAGTCAGTTGTAGCTATAGACGTCGTCCAATGACAAAAATTCACGTCATTTGACGACGTGTTTCTGAGTGGTGCTATTTTTTTTTTTTAGCAAAAAATGACATTTTAAGACCTGTATCTGAGTGGTCATTTCATGAGAGGTAAAGAACGACAAAATTACATCATTTATGTGGTTTTTGAGCGAAAAAATGACGTTATTTTTAGGTCGATCAAATTACTCGTGGGAGGTAGCTTTACAAACCTGTAAAAACATGTCTGAATTTAAAACGTGTTTTCCAACTGAAACATTAAATAACCATTTATTTTAAGACACTTGCACCAAGTAAGACTTTTAATGTGCCAGCCTTGCGTAAAAGCACAGTATACGAATGACTCAGTATGCTCACTCCGTGTCGGCACTTTGATGTTTCTTAGACGAAAAAAACGACTGCAGCGCTGTCGTTTTACGGCGTCATCTACCAACATTACATATATAAATGATGAAAAACAGCCCCTTGCAACCAGCATTACATTAAAAAACATCGTCTCAGGGTTCGAGGTACCTCCTGGATCAGAAAACCTAAAGCTTGAGCATCGTTAGCTTCATTAAACCATATATTTAGCACGTGTTGCTGGTAGATCCCGCCGTTCGGCGCTGCGAGCGCTAGTTGGAAAAATCGTCTAAGAAAAATGGCAGAGTGAGCATACTGAGTCATTCGTATACTGTGACAGTAGTTATACTCACCCTGTATCATTTCCCTAGCGAAAATAAATATCCCTATCTGGTCCCACGATTCACGTGATCATTTGTAATAGTCTGTCGGCTGTTTGTAGAGTGACGGATGAAAGTGCGACGAATTTTGGAAGTTTTCTCCTGTTTATTTATAAAACATGGCATTTTTCGGCGGTAATCCTTTCAATACTATCGTTGGACAAAAGATAGGTAAGTGTGGATATTTACCTGTTTAAATTGGGAATACGCTAGACCATATTGATGGCCTGTTGCCGAGGGTTCACCAAGTTCTATTTCGGCATTCGATAGTTGTTACGTGAGCTTTGGGGACCGTTTCTTCCCAACTGTGGGTGGTCTAGAAATGCCCTCTACATAAGTGACTAATACTGTTGTGTAACTCGTTTATAATATTAAACATCCTGATATTAAAGGATTGTTGCATATGACGCCTTTACGTTGTATAAGTAAATTGAGCATTAGGAAAATCTGTATGACGCATATACATATAAAATGAAAATACATGTATATTTGCTTACAGACTAATAAAACTCCGAACCAGGTGTTTAATTTATTTCACTGTTAAAGGAGAAGGTGTCATATGTCTTCTGATACCTAAATAGCTGGGCTTGTCGATGAAAATGTGGTGATGACCTGTTGACCCTAGTTGATTGTCTGGCGCAAGCCAACAGTCAGAATTAGTCACAGAAATCAATCCTTGTTTATTTTAAAGAAAGTTTCAAAATGTGATATTGTACCAATATTGCATCAACATCTTGACGATGCAAACATTTTCCATTTCTCTACAACTAAGTTAATTTTGTTCCATAGCATAAGACTAAACTGACAGGAAAACAATTTTTTCATCAGTGTACTCATGCTGTTTTATTCTTTCCTGTTGACAAATGTTTCCAAATTAATGTAAAATGGAGAACGTTGATTTAAGATATGCATAAACGCAATATTTGCGCGCTTCAAATGCAAATTCTGCAGGACTTTTGCTTGTTTTATGGCCCCCCTCAACTATATGGGATATGCAGGCCCTTTAGCCATGGTAGGGAAAAGTGTAAGAGCAATTGACCTTACGCAGAGTTGCGTTAAAGTCAGTATATCATGAAGCTTCACTGAATTGTCGACTACAAAACGCGCCTTCAGATGTTTCCGCCAAAAAAAATACGTGATGTAGATCTTGATCTAGCATAATGACAAGATCTACATTAAATACATTGTAAGGTAGCTCGAGAATGAGGATTGAGCACAATTTGCCTTGATGGAACTTCAAAGTACCAAGATAACCAATGGCAGGACAACCGAGTCCAGCTGACCCTGATCTCTTGAATGCGAGAAGGAGTGTTTTATTAGTCTTGATAATTTATTTTGGTTCTGTGGGCTGTAAAGACATTGATGCACAGTATTCCGTATACTGTGATTGATGGTAAATATTTGTCAGATATGATACAGTTTCCTAAAACACTGTCGTTTGACTGTAATTTGGTTAGATACATTTATTTTTGATATCACGTTTGACAGAATATTCAGGGAATTTTTTACAATTTCTTGAAAGTTAACAGAAATTAACTTTTAAGTAGTAAAAATTGTATTGAATGTTAATTTCTATGCAAAATTTTTTACTCGTATCTTTTTATATAATTATTACAGGACTTTCCTAGTGATTACTGTTGCATTTCTATTATGCTTCAAATATGGAGTGTTTTATTTTGAGTTCAATGTGTTGATTGACCTGTTAGGCTACAATGCATTGTGCTTTTAGTAATTTTACTCATACCAGGTATTAGTGTAGCTGTACACATATGTTAGTGTTAAGCAATGTTTGATTAATTAGGCCTTGACTGAAATATTGATCCTCAACCACCTGATACTCAGGACGAATTGTTATGGCTGCAGAAAATCCGTAATCACATGTGCAAAGTTGTGACATGCAAGCAACACTTTCATGTTTTTATTGAGTAACAAGTAGACCTAACACAATAGTTATAGTCTCTAATTTGATTGTTCATAGAATAAAGTATGAATCTGTTAAAATAATAATGCATTAAGTAAAGTCAAATTATAATTACACACAGACTGAGTTCATTTAATCTGTCTTACAAGCTAAATTACTATGATTAAAAGAATAAAGTGTGTTTTTTTTATTACAGAACAAGCCACAGATGCCTCCCTAGCTTCGGAAAATTGGGCTCTTAACATGGAAATTTGTGATATAATTAACGAAACTGAAGAAGCGTAAGTGAAAAGTGTAATTTTATCATGCAATTAACCTAGTTTGTTAATTCAATTACTCTTAATAGGACCATAAATAAAATTCGTTTCTTAATTGACTTCTTCTTAATTTAAATTAAACAATAATTGCACGCAAGACTTCAATTATGAGCCAAGTTTTCATTGACTATAACATATAATTTACAGTACCTACTCATAGGCCTTAATGTGCTAATCTTTAAAATCTTTAATCAAGTACACTGACTTCATATTGGTATTTACCCATTTCATACACAGTATCAATAAAGATAACCTTCTTTGACTGATTTTCAGGCCAAAATAAATACGATTTTTTGAAATGTAAATATATTAAATTAAATTTACATTTTGAATTCTGCGTGGAATTTGAAGCTATACATTTTAAACTTTTTAACATGATCTATAACTGGCCTAATATTTTTTTTATGTATTTTTTTTTAAATATATTGTACTTCAGTTCACGTGATGCAATTAAGGCTCTTCGCAAAAGACTGCAGCAAAATGTGGGGAAGAATTACACCGTTGTAATGTATGCTTTAATTGTAAGTATAAAAACAAACTACTGATGAATATGGAAAGTATATTCTATAGCTCTCTACAGGCCAACATTCAAAATAGAATATGCAACCTGAATATCATGTGCAATAAGTCTCCATAATTACCCTCAAGCTATTTTATGGTATGTGAATGTAGTTCTTCATTTTGAAACAGGTTCTCGAAACGTGTGTCAAAAATTGTGGTCGCAAATTTCACCTGTTAGCAACCTGTAAAGAGTTTGTGCTTGATTTGGTGAAATTAATTGGTCCTAAAAATGATCCTCCGACAGCAGTCCAAGAAAAAGTTCTTAGTCTCATACAAGTAAGTTGTTTTCTTTAAAAAGAAAAAAATTATTTAAAATTAGTTATGGATTGTTTTGATTTTTTGTGAAATTAGACTTGGGCTGATGCCTTTGCTGGAAACCCTGAAATGATGGGTGTGGTTCAAGTTTACCAAGATCTCAAACAAAAGGGTGTTGAATTCCCAATGACTGACCTTGATGCGTTAGCTCCAATACACACCCCACATAGGGTAGGTATTTAATTAAATAAGACCACTAATGATCTATGTACAGGGCATATTTCAAATACTAGGGAAAATAACTATCATAAATATGGGTTTTCCAAATTTTAATCATCATAATTGAAAGTTTTGTTTACTACATGTATTTGTGAAGTTATGAGCTTACATTAGCTGTTACATGCAACTTCCTGTGATATTGATTTTGTAATGTTTTGCAATAAGTCTAACAATAGACGGCCTGTGCCCATGTTTTGTACAACTATTAAAAATGTAGTTTAAAAATATTTCCCAAAGCAGAAATTGCTAAATTACGATATCATAATAATGTTGCGTTGCTGCCCCAGTTTCCTTAAACATGCCTGATAATGTTTAAGAAATTTAAAAAAATGTATTGGTCAATTTTTGTTTCTTAGAGCGTTCCAGAACCTGACCCACCTGTTCCACAGGCAGTGCCCGTGGCAAGACCGGTACAAGTAAGATGGAAGGCATTTTATATCATACCAATTACTTGTAACCGATATATATTACATTAAATTCTGGTTCTTACTTCGTTTTTAAATAGCCTATGGAGGCAAATCAAATTTTGACGGCGGCAATTCCAACTGGGCCTATTCATCTCAATCCAAAGCAAATGGGTAAACTTCGAAGTGAGCTGGACATGGTTCAGTCCAATATGCTGGTTTTTAGCGAGATGTTAACGGAACTTACCCCTGGACAAGAGCATCCTAGTGATGTAGAATTACTAAATGTACTAAGAAAGGCGATTTCCTCTTTCCCTTTATGTTATGGATTTCCAATTCTTTAATGCTTAATTATATGCCTTTTTAATTCAGGAATTATATCGAACGCTGAAGCATATGCAGACTCGGGTCGTTGAACTTGTTGATAAAGTAGCCTCTGAGGAAGTAACTGGTGCGTGATTGATAATGGAGTTTTTGTTTTATGTGCAAAAAATGTTTGGCAGTAGTAACGAAATCATTTCATTGCAGTTGAATTATTAAGGGTGAACGACGAGTTAAATAACGTGTTTTTGCGCCATTCACGATTTGAAAAGAATCGTGCACCATCTCAAAGCAGCCTAAGTCCACAAACTCATGCGGATGTTCACGTATGTATGCAAACATTTACAATATGTTACATTCCTGCCCATTGCCACTCGTATAAATTTTACAATAACGAAGTGTCGTCATCATGTATTTTATGGTTTTAAAATGATATTATTGTTTAATTGATTTTCAAAATTTATTGAAAATCTGTGGGGTAATTTGCAAATCCATTTTATGGGTTAATAAGGCTTACAATTTCGTGAAATTTAGCCCAGCAATGCAGTGGCACCCTTGATTGATCTTGGGGAACCAGATTCAGCGCCTGACCTTTCATCCCAGTTGGCTGGTTTAGGTATGTTTTTATTATTGTTATCTAATTGAAGGTTTAACTCATTTGGTAAGCTGTGTGTTATCTTCATTCATTCTTGGATTCTTTCAGGTCTTGGTTCAGATTCTGTCAGTTCAACATTAACTCAAATGAACACTGTACCAGCTCATAATGCTGAGGATGAATTTGATATGTTTGCCCAATCTCGTAGAGCAACCTACGAAACGACCAAGCAAAGGTTCATTTGACACTTAAAGCATTAGTTAAAGATTAACATTACTCAGGTGAAGGCGTCTCATTATAATCACTCATGTAAATTTCTATTCAGCGGCAGTTCATATGCTGATAATATTCATGTGGATCAGGTCAATGTCAGCTTAGGAGCAGCTACGCAACTTCGTAGCACAAAGGTGAGTGTCATAGTTGAGTACACAATATTAGTGAGCAATTCTTTTAACATAAAACAAAATGTAATTTCACTTATCTACAAAATACCAGCTCTTGTTGTTTTTTCAAATTTGACTTTATGAACAGTACAAAATTTGTCTATATTATGATAGTTTCGAAGCAATGGCAAAGACCTTTTTTAGTATTCAAGAGAAATTTTGTTTAGCCATTCATAAATAACGTCATGGAATTTTCACAGTTTTTAAAGCCACTCGACTCTGCTAAAGTAAATATAGTGGTACTCAAGCTTCTTGGAGTAGCAGTCAGTTGGTGCAAACACACCTTTTGATCTAATAAGGCTGAGCATGCGCATTATACTTTAACTAAAGGTTCTGCAAAACCTATGTATTTGAGTGTCCAAGAAGGAAAATAATGTACTTTTGGTCAATAAGTCCAGTTAAAAGATGCATGGGGCTTTTGAAACCTATCCCCTAGATTTGTTGAAAACTATCCCCTATCCCTTTTAATCTGGTGCATGCGTAACTTGTGAAATTTGGTATTCCACAAGTATTTGACCCTTATACACACTTACATACACTTTGTAGTTTATGATAGATTGTTGGCAAACATCTAAATGTATTATAAATGTATTGCTGTTCTTTCTCCTTTCCTTGGTTTGTGTACATGCTTTGTTGCAATGCCCTTAACATTGTTTTTTGATGTCACTTTGTCTTAAGCTTTCCTTTGTCTCATGTGTATTGTATTTTTTCTTGATTCCCTACAATTGTTTAGTCTGAAGATGAGGTTCTCGATGACAAGGTGAGTTTATTTGGAATAATAAACTTCCAACCTCAGACATGCTTCTAATTAATGTGATTTTCTAATTGTATGTGTTCATCAAATGAACAAAAAATTTATAAATAAAAGTAAATTATTTTATATCTAAGGGAAAATAATGTTCGTCTATTATGTTGCATGCAGTTCAAATGTTTGGAATTATGTTTATGTGGTTAAATAATGAATTTTGACCACTTCTACTACTATTGACAGTAGTATAATTTTCTTGTTCATCGCTTTGCTTGTTTAAATTCACGTTCCTGTTCTCTCATTGCTTTGGTAAACAAACCTTGTGTGCCCATTTTCTCTTATTTAGTTGCAGAAGGAATCAGATTTTGATGAAATGGAAGCTTGGCTGCACGAAAAGGTATCATATTTATAATGCTTTTCACTAATACTACGTGCAGTATTAAACCAGTCTTGATCCAGAAAATCAACATTTCATGACGCATTGTTTCTTGTAGCTCGTTGCATAGTTTCCCATGAAACTAAAAGCGCTGATTAGCGCTAAAGATATTTCAAAAAGTTTCTCAATTCTATTGTAATTGTACGGATTTCTCTTTGTTATAGCCGCCAAATGAGTCTGAACTACACCAGCAGCAACAGGGACAGCAGCCAATCACTAGTGTTGGTAAGCCGTCTCTAATTAGCCTAATCTTTAAAATTTTTGAAAAAGAAAGTGAATTTGAAATTACTTGAAATTCACCAGGCTAGAAAGTGAGGCTTTTTCTTAGTAGAATGGTAAATGACAATCTCTAGCTAATATTCCCGGTAATTTACTATATCAATTTTAGTATTAATGTTCCAGGAAATCAAAAATCTCATGAAAGATTGTTTGTGTAGCCTCCTACTCTCATCTTGTAGATTTCGAATAGTTTCCCAATTTTCTTCTAATGAAACCCAATGTTTTATAACCACGCATTTTAGGTTAGCCCAATATTTTATTGAGTTACAAGTAGTATTCCATTTTAAATCTAATTTTTTTTAACCAGAATTTGACAGATTCCTCGCTGAACGTGCAGCTGCAGTGGAATCTAGCCCGAACACAAACGGTACGAGTCGAACAGGAACTCGACGACAGCTCAACAAGGACGAACAAGAAAGTTCACTTTTTGCCTTGTAGTAAATTATAGAGGAACTGAGTGTGCAGGGCTTCATTTGTATATAGGTGGAAAATATATATAATTATATATACATATGAGTAAAATTATCATATATCTGCTGGTCAACTTTACCTATTGCTGAACCACACAATAGGCTATTCTTTTGTATCAATTGACATTATTAGTAAAACATTGCTATTTGACAGGCAGTAAGGATTTTCCTGATGAATTTATTGCCTGCAGAAATATATCTTGAATGTTGTTATATTATGATGGCTGAGATCTCACTCTTAAAAAATTAATGTAGTAATTCCAAAGCTGTTAAGCAAATGCTATTGCATTTGGTTTTCCAAAGCGTTAGATTTTCCGCATAACACAAACCCTTTTGCTGTTAGCTTAACTTGAATATTTTTGTATTTCGTGAGCCAAACATTCGGTGATATCACCGGTTGAACCTAGCATCTTTTATTGCATTGAAGGCTGGTTTTGGCGCCTGCGTGCTATAGTGTGCTTCCGTAAAGAACCACAAGTTGAATTTGTGTAACTTGTGCGTTTATCTTGCAAAGTAGCATGTCAACTTAGCATTTTGTCAAATTTGCATTGTTAAAATTAAATCTGACATGTTGAAAAAACTTATATTTTAAGTATTCACCTTTGGCATTCATAGTCGTATAGAAATACTGACGGGGTATGGAGAAAATCTTTTGAGTATGTGGACAAATCATTGTTTCTTTTAATTCACCTAACATTAACATATCCTATGCTCACATACGCCTTCACAAGCTGCATAATTTGTGATAATTAAACATTCTTTATTGGCTCCTCACTTTTAGATTCGTTGTATAAGCGTGCATATGTTGTTCCTGTATCAAAACATGATTAGAAACATAGGTCCTTGTATGCTACAGAATTCAAGCACATAATTATTACCTATAATGTAGCTATCAGAAAACTAATATAAGAATCTGTTTAAATTGTTAAACATAAACGTTTAAAAATATCCTATCTATTAAGAAACATACATTAACAATGTTACATAAATATTGATCTAATCATGAGATCAGGAATATGACAAAATCTTTTTATATCAGATTATATGCAAAATCTTGTTTTGCTCACTAAACCAAATTTTATCAGCTATTATGCTTTTACATTTAGTTGTCAGTTTTAATTGTCAAACAATTCATCGAAGTTCTCAAAGAATCTACCCTAAAGGAAATCATTCTAAATAATTGATAGTTTCAACACTTAATTGCTTTGCAGTTTGTCTCATTTAAGAAAATTCAAATTTTTCTTTATAATGTTATCTTTTGCTATAAAAATAAGAAATTCTGATATTTTGATGTGATTTAAGTCTCCTTTTTTTGCATGTACAAATTTCCTTTGAAACTATAAAATTTCAGGTAATTTATTTAATGCATCATTGAATTCTAATTTAGGTAATATGAACAATTTTGTGGATGCTCTGATTAACTCCTGAGTTTCGTGACCAATAAAAACGATAAAATGAGCATTTTTTCAAAACTAAGAAACATGAAGTGTTGAGATCTAGGAAATGTTTACATGCCCTTACACACACACGTTAACTTGAGCCTATGACATGCCATGTTAGCTACAGTACGTTGAGCCAAGCACATGAAGCACCAATTTTAAGTTAACACTATAAAATGTCATTATGTACTCTTACTGAGATGCAAGCATATTTTGTGATGGTTTTCATCAGATCAAATTTAATTGTTATTGTGATTTTGGCGTAGCTGTGTTCTAATTGCAGCAAAATCTGTTGTCTTGTATGTCTATGTTAAAGGAAAGGGTCTTTCTCATTCAAAATAAAATGCATCAAATGTTTCATACTGATGTTTTCACATTATTCACTTTATTTAGACAAATATGCAACAGCCAAGGTGTACTAAGGAAGATCAAGCCTTAGTACTTTCTTTATCATTAATGGATTCTGTCGTTTTTGATGTGTCCGATTCCTCGGTCACAGGCATCTTAGTTGTCGCGGATTCATCAGTCTCAAATTTTTCTGGCGATTCATGTTCATCAGTTGCAGTAGCTTCATCGTTTTCTTGAATTTCATCACCCTTTTCCTCCACATCTTTAATGTTAATCTTCTCTTTAACGGTCAGTTCTGCCAAATTGTATTTTTTCAGATTGTAATAGTCCTCTGCAACACCCAAGCAACAGAATTTTCCAATGACATCGACCAAAACAGCCAAGTGAGGGGAGTTCAAGTCTGCTTTATTGGACGAACTTAAACTAGAAATGATGGAACCTAAAGCTGGAATAATGTCATTTCGACTTAGCGTTGCATTGTTTCGCACTTTAATAATGATAGCATAGGTTTTCCCATTAGATCCAGTCTCCTCGAAATACTGCGGTAAAACCTTTTCTGCACAGGATTTGATATCATCCAAATTGGCCCTGCAGACGGAGAGCACTGGAGTCGCCCGAAGGATGTAGCGGGAGCACTGTTTTTGGGTGGTTTGAATATCCGTCAAAATCTTGTGAATGAAATAACTGGGGTCGGGCACCTAGAAGGAAAATTAAGAATTTACTTTCATTTCCATGGCATGAATCCACCACAATTGAATAACTGGAAACCAAACTACTTTGGTCCTTATGAAGATGCAGTTCCGAGCTCTGGAGTCAACTGCTTGAAACCGCCGTTCGTTTTGCGTGCTTTTCTTTAGGCTTTCCAACTCCCGTTTTACTTCTTCTTCGATGTCTAACACATCCTCCCCATCCTTATTCTCATTGGACTTCAATTAACAAAATGAAAATTATCAATAGATTTCAGTATTCCATCGTGCCAACTAAAAATGCGCCGTGATGCGCTTACCTCTTCAGGACCGTATAACGTATCAGCATATCTGTTTAACAAACTATAACTTTCTCGAGTGCATTCCCTTTCTCGGTTATTGCAAGTAACGAGAAATCCTTTCTGACCAACTTCCATGCATGGCTTGTGGCGAGCCTGTTTGGCACATTTCAAGTAGTAGGACTTTGGTCGTTTTTTCCCTCTATTTTTGCTACCGTCTGACATGATACCTACAATCAAAAACATTTTAGAATAAACGATAGCCCGAACATATTTTTAAATTTACTACTAAGATAAGATAAGTAATGCTCTAAGGGGTCTCAGCCCCTTCTGGCATGTTGGTTATTGATGTTGGCTAGTTTATATGGTTAGGTTAACTATAGAATCTTCTTGACGTAGCAAGTGGCTAGTCTATAAAGTAGCCACATGTCGGATTCCTGTATGTTGCAAAGGAATGATTCCATGAAGTTAGTATGGGTGAAAGTTGTCGGGGATGTTTTTTGATCTAAGGGCTTGGACGTTTGGCTAGGAGCAATCTAAAAGTTTAGTATCTACGCGTGAAGATATAATCAGGCACCTTGTATACGGCAGTTACACCACAGCGCAATTTATTTTAGTATTGAAAATCATATATCTGATATTCCTAATCCATTGTGAAAACGACATACATGTACTGTTGGAGCTAGGTCACGTACCCAACGAAGGCCACATTCAAAAGTCATTAACATAATTAAAATGAATGCGGAAATATTATAATGAATACCACGTGTATAATTCTGTCACTGGTAGGCCTACTGGTCGATCATGCACTATAACCTTTAGCCTACCACGTGCGCAGGGCGTCCATGTTTATATACTGACACAAATCGACACGCTGTTACCATATCAGTACTGTTATAATGTGGTGGTTGACGACATGCGAAGATTACGTAATGCTGTCTTTTAGTAAGTCAATTTTAATAGAAATAAACTACCAAAACCATAGACGCGACCATGCACTCAATCGCACATAGTCATGCAGCACATACCACTGAAATTGAATTCATATCGATATAAATACATATCCCTCAATAACAAAGCACCTAAATTCAAGACCTTACCTCAAACACCTTTTAATTATTCGCTAATAAATAGCAAAGACTACGTTGGTAATTAATTACCGCCCGCAATGTTTTGTTCGTACTTCCGCAGTATTTCGTAGCATGTGTTCGTAGATTAAAAATTCGTCTGATTCTAATTGGGGCGCATGCGCGATATCCACCACGCATGACGTGTTTGTGCGGGAAGTATGAAATTCCATCTTGTTTATGTTCTTGTATTCTATTAGCATTAGCTACAGTAGTTGTTTTCTGCCAACTTCTGCACACAGCACAGGAATCGGTATGTATTTTTCATGAGCTATATTTCGTGGAGTAAAATGCACGCTACCATATAAATACTAAAATATGAAGCATCTTGTTTGGCAATTGAAAGTCAATGCAATGGCTAAAATCACCATTAAAATGAGCGTTATATTTCAGAAACTGACTTGGTTACTTCGAAAGGGTGCGTCCTGTTTAAAATGAAGGACCGCTCTGAAGTATAAAATTCGTAGAGTTAGCTTTTCATTTCGGAAAGCTCGATAGCTGGTACAAAATTTCCAAATATAAGTTCATCCGGGGAAATTTTTCTTCTTCTACTGCATGTACTATTAATATTTGTCTACGCTGTGAACATGCAACCATTATGTAAGCTTATAACAATTGATTTCTCATGACGCGGACATTTACCCTACCGAGGAAATTAAAGAGGCGTTATTTGTAACCTGGCCAAGTGCCTACAATTTCAGGTCCTTTAGCGAAGGTTTTGCACAAAACGGGAATGTGTAGGCGTAAATGTTTTTTTTTTTTTTTTTTTTTTTAATAAAAAAGGCTGCTGCAGGTCATTGACCTCGCCATTTAATAGGAGTTTTTTTATGCGCAAATACCATTGAGGTATAACTAATCTCCATATACATGTATAGTACAGGCGACTTTGTCATTTTTATGACATTATCTCTCGTGTAGTCAAGTAAGCGCAAATAGAGAATGTTTTACGGAACCAATTAGCGGAACGACTCGACTCGTACTTTGGCAGTCGTGAACGTACGCAAAAGGTACACAAGAACTGTTTAAAAACAGAGATAGCCTACATTGTATAATGACTTTTTTCAACAAATAAGCTTGTCAATTCTTAAAGTTTCTGTCTGAGCACTCCTAATAATTTCTCTTTTTCTTATCCTTTCCCCCGCCTTGATTAGCTCAAACACCTGATTGAATAGCTGGCGTTGCTTCGTTTATTTTCTGTAGCGATCGAGAACATCTCTAGTTCGAAAACTGACCATCCAATAGGGTACTCGGATATAAGCATTTCCAATCGTAATTTGGAATTTGCGAAGTCACTCGCGCAAAAATAGCTGGCCTCACGACTGCCAATGAACCATTCGCAAAGCTTCTGTCTGAGTTCCGCACATCTTCCACTTATGTCTACCTCCATGGCATCATTAAGCAAACCCAGGTGAACTGAACTGAACTGAACTGAAATTGTAGCCTATCCTTTGAGACGGATTCCCCTATAGAAGGTGCACTACTGTGCAGAGCAATGTCCTCACCAACATGCACTCGCTGCTGTTCTACAAGGTGCAGCCTACCAATTTCCTCAATCATACTTCCTTGTCTCTCGGTATCACCCATTCCAATTTCTTGTTTCAGGGCCCACCATCGACCCAATAATCTCTTTGCCGCCTGAATTGAACTGTCTCTTTCCAAGCTACCTGTTGAAAATTTCAACCATTCATGCACACTAGCATTTTCCATTCCTGAGCGAGCGCCATCTAGTGCCGAACATGTTCAAAGCACATGCTCAATATCCTCAGCTCCATTTAGACACAGATCACACGTCCCTTCAGGGTCTCTAAATTTCTCCAGGCGCTTAGGTACATGTATCGGAATCTAGAGCTTCTTCAAGCTGTCGCTAGATGGCGTATGGATGGCCCCGCGCTTCGCAGGAATTGCCATCAAAATGCATTGTAGGGGGATTTCCCCCCGAAGTCTCGCCGATGGTTGAAATTCCGTTTTAATGCGGTTGCTTCCGACTCGTTCCTATAAAACAAAATGTTCGGTTTTTCTCCCCTTTCGGTGTTGAATATCGGAGCTTCTCCATGCAGAAGACGTCGAATATCAGCCTCTCGATGCTCGTCTTTTGTGCGTTCAATATATTTAAAGCGCGATCGAGCTGGTGCTGGAGGTGCCATGGAGCGTAAATTAGTAAACAATGCAGACACCTTTTATCTTACCTTAAATGAAGCTTCCCTCTCCGCTTCGGTTCATTTCGTGTTCAAAAAAAAGGCAAAGGCTGTGCGGTGAAAGAAATAGAGAGCGGATCGATGGAAGCATTCAGCCATACTTACCTTATGTTTGCGGTAATAGGCTGCTGTAGACGATGCGCACCTAGAAGTTGATGCCTCAACCCCATCATGCAAATGCATGTGGTTAAAGACACGTATTCGCGCTACTTTTGTGGCCATGAACGGGTTTGCGATTTTTAATTAAAAATTATTACTAGTTCTAGTTTTTAATTAAAAATTATTACTAGTTCTAGTTTTTAATTAAAAATTATTACTAGTTTTTGCCTATACCTTATTGCGAGAGTGCTGTTTTGAAATTTTGGGAAAAACTAAAATTAGAGGAACAAATTTTGTAGGCAATACTTAATGCGACCACGTGTAATACATATACATGTACATTTATGTCCAAAAGCAAGTATTTGTATTGTTGGGAATGTTTTATAATTATGCTTAGCTTTTGGACATGAGTATATGTAAAGCTGTACAGTATACATGTATATATATATTTTTTATTAGGTATGAAGCAAAAATTTAGGTTGCGTAGGTCGGTTAACTTTTCAGAAAGAATCCTATACTTCATTTACAGCATATAAAGTGTCTACGAAGTATATTGGCAAATTACTGCAGCTGAAGGTCATTCAAAAGCTATAGTAACGATGGAATTCATTTATTTCGAAACGTTTCTGAAGTTTCAATTCAATTTATAAAATCTCTTTAATCGCGTATAATTCTAAAATCGGATGTTAACCAATAGAACTATTGTGTCACAAAATCGATCTTTTAAAATAATTTCGTTTAATACCATATACTGTATACCATGAAAACTTCACACAAGGCCACCCAATGAATGATAAATTGTAATCATCGATTGCATGCAGAAAGAATGAAACAGGTCCTTGTTAATTCACGCGGAAACAGCGCCATCTATGGTACGTGATATCATTTCGTCGTCGCTCGTCAGATTTGTCGTATAATCGCATCCCATTCTTCAAACTCGCGCTTGCTCCAGCTAGAATCATAAATCTCCGCCGTGTTTCACTTACATTTTACTATAAAATAGCGTATATTATTATAGCGATGCTTGACCTTTATACTCCGACTGACTGACAAGTTTATTTTCTAGACGCGCCGTTCTAAAGCCGTAGGATGATGTATCAACCTTCGTAGACTTTCGTGAATCTGATTTCTTCGAAGTTATCTTTCCGAATGCAGAGATGGATAGACTTAAGATTGAGTGCTTCTTATAGATATAAAGAACTTAATAAGAAAATCCTCTCTCGCTTTGCCTTAATGCCGAAACGAAGGCGCGGATTTACGACATGAAATTAATTAACGTGATGATTTCATTCAGTCCCTATCTTCGAGTGCTCCCGTAACGAATAAATCCTGAACGAAGCTAGCAAAACACTCGACAGAATGACTAAATGATATACATTGGATATTCCGGTAGAAGGATTAGCCACATTTTTCTATTTAAATATAGGCTAGAGTGCCTTGATATTGAAGTTTAGTCCCAATTTATTAAAGATTAACTGACAACATGTACTTAAACCAACCCGGTTCAACTAGTTTATTTTAATAATTATTGATAAATTAGTAAAATAATTTTCAAAAAATGTACGTCCATGCTATTTAAAGCTATTTAATAAATACTGTTTATACATAGCATATGTTAATTAGGCCTACGTGTGTATATAATATAAAATGTAACTTCAAAATAAATGTAATATGGTATGTAAAACATGTATTTACATGTCGCATGCATATATTTTATATCTAGCAAACGTTTTCTTTTTCATTTAGCGTGCATTTGTTTTACATAGTATATCCCAAGTATTTTACGTGTAAAAACCATCTTTGCTACATGTAAAAAACATGTTGAATATCTATATGACACATGTAAAATGGATTTATATGCACGTGTTAACATATGATATATGTTTATAAAGTATTTTTTATATGGCGTAAAGAAAAAAATTATTTGTGCGCAAGCGCCGCCAGACGGAACTTTATCTACATTTACGTTTTCCATCTACGTCATACTACGGCATTTTCTGAGTACAGCTAGTATTTACGATGTAATCCCAAAAGTTGGAATTGGAGCAACCAGCAAAACATGGTTTGCCCCTGAATGTGTCGATGGTTTGCAATCACTGCTAGCACCGATGCTTTCTTTGGTATTATACAATATGCAAAGTTATAATATGCAATATGCAAAATTCAATTCTTTACCCTACAGTCAGCACGTAGTACCATTTGGCAGGATGGGGGGGGGGAACATTATGCAAATTAAGTCAAGACTAAACAGTCTGCATGGTCATGATGGACCCCAACATCGCAATTATGTTATCTCTCCCATATTTGGGACCTTAACGAGGAAGATGGGATGGGAAAGGAAGTCGGTCATGGCCGATTTAATATAGCAACTATCCAAGCATTCGCCTGGAGGGATTGCGGGAAACGATGAAAAACCACAATCGAGGATAGCCGACATGAATGCGTAAATGTTTCAAAGTTGTAGCTTGAGAGCGATTCATAAACAATGTCATCCAGTTAGAATGTAAGTTTTGAATTCTTCGCATTTGTTATTTCCGTCCAGAAATCCGTTCTTTTAACATTCTCATCGATGTAAACCATATATATGTAAAGTCAAAATTTTTTAACATATTCTTCCGATATGAAGTTAACATTTGAATTCCCTCGACTATTGTGCCATTTTCGTTTAATTTTCGCAAATACACGTATAGAAGGGAAAGCATAATCTTAGGTCTAAACACATCCAACGAATAAACAACCTTCGTAACCGAATTTTGATTTTTTTTTTCTGGAAATTTGGAGAATTTCATTTGTGGGAGTCGACTAGGCCCTTTCTCCAGTGCTTTTTCATCATTTGCCTAAGGTGGTAGTAATTCGATCAGTTCGTCGAGTTTCGCATTTCGCACGAGCTCCTTTATGAAAAGCACAATAACGACGGGAACAGGCGCATATTGATTATCTGTTTGGCTCTTAATTTCACTCGTGAAAGCTAAGGCCGCGCATATTGGCAACTGTCTATTCGCTTCTATATATACGATGATAAACGATTTCCCCATTCCCAGTTATTGACATTTTAAAACTGACTCGAAGCCTGCGCTCAACGTGGATCACGGCTTTTATGCTGCATTTTGTCCAATTTTTTTATTGAATGCAAATCCCGTCGAGCGAACACGACTTCTTATGTCATTGTTTGCCGGGACATCGTTGACCATCGCCAAAACGCAATTTCCGTCGTAGTATAGATACACGCTGACCCGATTTCAGTCCCGTGATTTTGTATAGCAGCACGTGGTTTGTATATTCACTATGCAAGAACATCTTGTTACCTATCAGGAAGAACTAATATTCGACATGTTACATGTACGTCGAAGTCCATCGTAAAATCCCATTTTGACATATTCATTTAAGCCGGTCACACACCAGGAAAGTTATATCTGGAAATACGGAATGTTCAAAAAGTTCTGTTTTTTAGAATGTGAATTACGAGAAATGAAATGTTTTAA
>JAQGAO010001739.1:0-22808 GCA_034697705.1 Ommatoiulus sabulosus | reverse complement strand
CTTTGCTTTAAACGCCCAGGTGGCAGCACGAACTCAGTATCCAAAATGGCGACTATGCAGCAGAAAGCGTTTTGTGTACTTGAGTGCTTAAATAGCATTGATTATATAGGACACACTTCAGCGAGTATGGGCCGAACTAGCCTACCGAATAGATGTGTCATGTGATGCGAGGATCTCACATCGAACATTTGTGATGATATGATTAAAAATTTGGACTTTTTAACTGTCACTTCATGTCACATTTACTATTGTATCTGCAATACTTTCCAAAATATTTCTTTTTAAAACCCGATGATTCTTTTGTAATAACCCTGTATACTAGGTTAGATGAATGTCAGATATGCAAGTATAACTAATTAACGTTTTATTCGCATTTTCAAGAACTTATAAAGCCATATTTTCGATTTGCACCTGAATTTCCCAAATATTCACGTTTCGCATAACAATGTAAGACGTCTCATCTGCAAAATTAAGACTATTAATCTTGTTACATTATTTTATATACGCACAATTGGCTTATTGGATGCACCAAACTGATCGAGGCAAGTTGGACAGTTTCAAGAATAGTTTGTCAATGTTTCAATTACACGGTTTTTCCATTCCTGCCACGTCCTTGTTTTAACAATGTACCGATCTTCTTTAAAATATTTATCTCAATATTCTAATTCGCATGGACCTTGTTTTGCACGCCCAACACCATACTGATGTGTTCTTCGTGGATTTTGTGATGCAGTTCACATGTTTTAAAACATGGAAGCCAACATATGTCTTCGACTATATTATGCTGCGTGCATTTTAGAAGAGCTGGCAGGCGCACATCTAAAAAGACTGTCTTCTTTTGCGGTAACCCATAATGCGATGGGACGTTACGGATAATTACAGAAATGCAATTTGACAAGTGCATTCTTTCCAAATGGGGTCCACATGCTCCACATACTGAAATGGCAGACGCGGAGCAGCATAATTTTAGGTCTTATTTGTCGTTGTTTTTAAAGAGAAACCCAGCTTATTATTTATTCTCGCTCGGCACAATGGGCTAGCTGTTGTGCATAATATACAGTACCAGTTAGGTCTGGAGGAGGAACCTCCATTTCTGAATTATGCGAATCGGCTTCTGGTAAATGAACGCCACGTATAATGGTGTTTATTTACTGCATGCGCCAACTAAATTGTTAAATAGAGAAACCATTACCATTTTCTGCGATAGTCGCATATGACTTTATAATTATGCCAACTTTTTTCGTATTAGTCACTCGCGTTTACCTACGCCCAAGTATAATTGGGCGCCTAAGTTTTAGTGCGACAATGATATGAATTAAAAATGAATTGATAGCCAAACTGAACTAAAAATATGTATTTGCCCAATTTTTTCCTAAATGAAGTGGGCTCGTGCTCGGACCGAGAGTACGAGGCCCTAATTGCTACATGTCTGGATAATTGTGAGACAATTGTGTAGCTAAATGCGGCTCTTACGCTGGGGCCTGGGCTAGACTTTGTCTGCATTTTGGATGACCTGAATCTGGTAACGCCTCAAAATTAAACAAGCTGCTACTGTGTGGCGAAACTTGGGTATGCGTGCAATTACTGTTCCATGCAAATACTAAGTAGGTCTAGAAAACAATGAGCTAATTAAAGGGGAAAAAACGACGGCATGGTCCACATTGATGCGTTTGAAAATTGCTAGCATTGTTTTGCCGCATGACAATCAACGCAAATCTCATTACTGCTTGGATGTTCTTTGTTGCACTGCAATCGTAAATTCTGTTTCCCAAAAAAAATTTTGAATTCCAGTATTTCTCGGTGCTTCATTAACAATCGCTTCAAAACTCGACCTTTAGTATAAAACCAAAACTAAAAAATGAAATGCATGGCAGTTGAGCTTGCAACAAAATATTGTTCTATCAATATAAAAATATAAAAATGTTTCGTGTCTTAAATTTGTTAATTGTATCTTAACTTTAAACGTCTTTGTAAATTTAAGAATACATGTAAAAAAAGCCAAAATATTAAATGTTTGATTTTAATATGTAAAACTTCCCAGTTTCCTTGACAAGATGGAGATTACATCCATTGTTATTGCACAATACTAACACAATATTAAATATGCTTATTTAGACGTATTGGAAAATGTAAGGCTTGATTTTACAGTGTATAAAAAATTGCTATTTAAGAATACATGTCAAAAAAGTCAAAATATTAAATGTTTACTTTTTATATGTAATTTTTGTAATAATTTGTCCATGAAAAATTGAAAATTACATCCACAAACGCAGTATACTGTATTATCAAGTATACGAATATTCTGCTGGACTGTACAGAAAAGTAAAGAACACATGTCCACCATCAAAAATCAAACTACGTAGCATGCACATCATATTGGTGTATAGTGGAACTGTTAAATTTAACTTTGTCTTTAAAATGTCTATTTTCTGTTGTCCAGTTTTCCTCGCTCCCAACAATGACTTTGTCTTTACCAAAGCTGAGTCTAACTTTCAGAACAGCTGGTAGATGGTGTTCCTGAATTAGCAATGCTACTGCACCGTGTCAAAATGCGAGCTTCGACAATGGTTGAAATTGCGAACAAGTAGTTGCTGTTCTAAAGAAGTGGAGGGAAAAAAAGTGTACAGTCAACGATTAGGCATACGTGATGTTTTATTGTCTAGGTAGAGCTACCCACCATTTCTTCTTTGGTTTGCGCCGAGTGTTTCTGTTTCTGCACCTCGCATGAACGGTCCTTGAGTTTGGCGGGTATTGGGGCGTGCAGAACCTGATGAGTGCATGGATACCCTCAGCAAAGCATCGCACCCTAGCGCGCGTGAGCAAACCTCAAATCGCATTACATTCAGTCGCTGACACAGCCGTCAAGATGCGCAGATAGGGATTTTTGGTTGGCTTTTTCACATTTCTCGTATACTTGACGGACGCATTAATGATAATCTGGGATGATGAGCGCAGTAGGTGATTCGCCAAATTACACGCCTGTCTAAGCTTAATCTCGGCGAGATAATCCCCCTTTCTTTCCGATAGGATTATTATATAATCATCGGATATGATGTTTGATGGGGAGTGCGCTGACGTTTTTTATCGGACCCTCCGGAACCTTCGTGCAACCGCCAATTAATGGGGATTTAGGTTTAATAAAAAAAAATCATTGATTAATTGGATTCGCCGAGGCATTAAAAAAACAAAACGAATTTCCCCCAGTTATCAGCGTGGCTCAGATTACTAAATAAGATGCTCGTGTTTTTTGTTTTTACACGCGAGCTTGACCTATAGCCGCATTTTAAAACAGCGAGTTATAGTTGTCTTCATCGGTGATTCAATTTATTATCACATTTATGTTCACATTATTAGCGGATTAAATAGACTAATCTTATATTGAATTGGCCCTAACTATATAAACATTGCTTATATTATGCCATTTTCATGGTTGTTAATTTCAATATGTGGAATTTTTGTATTACTTTAACTTGTATATTTACAGAAGTAGATTTAGTAGTATAATTTTAGCAGCTAGTATATGTAGTGTCCATCTTAATTCGTTTAGCGGTTGTTATTGGGTTCAGCAGTTTTGATAAAATGCAGTTTTGAAACATCTTCCTAATTTGCTCGAAATTGTTGTTATCTGCTATATTGTGTGCATGCCTGGATAGTCTTCATGACTCCCAACATATTTGGTCCAACAAATATGAAATTAACATTTGATGCTAAACATGTTTAGAAACATTCCTGTTCTAAACATTTCTTTGCTAAGCTTAACATATTGATAATAAAGTTATCCAGTTATGGTTTTTGGATAGACTCGTTGTAGAATAAATTAGGTTAAAAATGCACATCAACTATAGCTAGTACATTGTATGTGACTTGGTTGAAATATTTTAAGTCTTAGACAGGAAATTATTTGTAAAGAAAAAGCAAGCATGAGTGAAGAAGTTATTTGAGCAACTTGAGAACAAATTCTTAAAAAACGATTGTTCTACATGCCATTTGCATGTTTACTTTTAACGTCCCCATGCCCTAGATTTCTGAAGTATAATGTGCCAAGAACATACATGTAAATTTAATTATGACACGAGTTTAAAAAAACCCGTTATATTTGCAAAAATAATGCGAAGCACATGTAACATGTAACACCATTGGCGCAACGTCTTTGACGTTGCGACGAGCGACTCGTGCTGCAACTCCGCGCAGTTTGTGCCACGGCAGTCGGACCAGATTACGACTGCAGTTATTTCCGAGTAACGATTTTCCAATTTCCAAGAATATTGATGAGGCGGAAAAAGTCTTCGCACAGAATTATGTTATTAACACGGCGGGCATTAACGCGAGCGCTGCCATTGATGGCGCTCCTCTTTGGCGACGCCAGAACTCAGCATCATCTTGCAGCGTTTCATCTTGGGAGAGGATTCTCGGCGGAGGCCTTTTGGGGTTGCTAGGCAACGGATCACATGGTGGAGGCGGGGGCAGGCAACAACAGCTGCGGATTGGATTACGGGCGGCGATACGGTGCCATTGCCGACATTTGTTTAGGAATGCCTTTTAGCCTAGCCGCGACACAACGAACTCTTTGACTGCGATGGCAGAAGAAGCTGCGACACTGCGATAGGCCATTGCTGCAATCTGCCATCTTCGCCCTCATTTTTCATGCGTTTTTCGCATACTTGCAAGTCGTCCTCCGCTTTTTCCGTTCGTTAAATGAGCAAGAAACCTTGCCAAGATCTCTTATCGAGGCTGCTCCTGTAGCACATGTATGGGACATTTTCTAACGCCAACGCCCTTGCCGTTCTGACGCGGCAGGCATATCAGATCGAGCGAATATGAATTAAAGGATTGGAAGGAGGAGAAAAAAAAACTGTCACACGGGCTATTACATCTGTCTCGTAGGGTTTTCAGTTGCCAATTTCATAATGCGACGAGTGGCGGAGGAATCGGGTTTCTCGCTGGAGCATTCTGGGGCACGCAGAAATCATGGGCGCTTTACGTTTTGGAGGCTAAATTAATGAAGCGGAGCATGAAACTAGGCTAATCTTTGTCGAGAAACGTGGCTGCTGAACGCGTACAGCGAAAGTGAAATTAAAATTATAATCTTCGCAGTCTCGCAGATTCGTAGTTTTAAGGCTCGAGTTGTAGTGGTTCAGCGATGGTTCATTGGTTGCGTTCTCTTAATTCGCTAGCATCACTTTTCAATTTGGAATTATGTGATTTCACTCAGTTAACCATGTAATCAATATGAGGTTTGAAACCGGAAGTTCCAAAGCTTGTATGGCAGCTTTTATGTATTAGAAAATGATAATATTACACCTTAATTCTCTAGAAAATGAGTACAAATTGAACGCGCATTTGGCTTTTGACCAGTGAAATATCGATACTGATTGAGCTTAACATAAGCAAAGTCTGCAAAACGTTGACTTTGGTACTAATCCGGCGCCTTTATTTTCTATATCATAATTTCCTTATTGGTCTAGTTCTCAGAAAGTCGCCTTGAAACTAATTTGGTCCAGTTTAAGTTTATCTTACGAGTAAATGTATTTTTAGCACGTGGTCGCCTGCAATATACAATTGTATAAATACTATACCAAACTAAATTTTACACTAAAATGGATTCTGTAATTACTTTTGCGACGTACCAAAAACGTGTCGTTTGCAAGAAGTGCACGCGTTATATACGACACGTGACTTGCATGCAATGTTGATAAAGTCACGTGTCGTGTAATGGTTGGAATTGCACGGGTATACTAAGGATGAAACTGCGGTGATCTCAAAATGCATGTATCTGCTTTAATTTTCATGGCTAGCTCGTTCGCACGTTTCTTGCCCTGGTTACTAAAAAGATGAAAACAGCTGAATATTTTAAACGAGAATTGACAGCTCGAAAATCGTATCCGCGCATTTTACGAGAGGCGCATGCATTGAAATTCCCTAATTAAATTTCTTCTATCTGGTCTGTTTTTGCCTAACTTAGCGAGACGTTTTATTTTTGAAGATGTTTTTCTCTTCTTGGCACGATGCCTGAACACGATGGACGTGTACAGAACGCCATTTTTAAATTGGCCATTTGTGTGTCATTATGAAGATTGAGTATAAGCCTACCCTCTACATACCCTGAACATATATGTTTCGTGTATAGCTTAGTGGAAACGTACTGCATTACAGTGGACCCTCATTAAGACGAACTCGCTTAATACGAATTTCTGATGGTACGAACTATATCCAGTCCGCGATTTGTTGAATTCTTATTTTCAACTCTGGTAACGAGGTACGGTTGAAACGAACAAATTTTGACGTCTCTTCGAGTTCGTCTTAACAAGTTTCGACTGTCTAAGAAAGTCAGATAGGGTATATCCTATCTTGTACTTGATGGACGAACTCGCTTAATACGAATTTCTGATGGTACGAACTAATTTCCAGTCCCCGGTTTGTTGAATTCTTGCTATTTTCACTACTGATATTACGAACTACGGTTTAAACAAATCTTGACGTCCCTTCGAGTTCGTCTAAACTAGTTTCGACTGTCTAAGAAAGTCAGGGTGTATCCTATCTTAGACTAGATGGACTGTTTAACAATAAAACAAATTGCCTGTGTCCAAGAGGTGATTTTTGTACAACTTATTGATTTGTTTGTTTCGGTTCTAGGTATTATGAAACGGGATCAATCAAGCCAGGGGTCATCGGAGGCAGCAAGCCTAAGGTGGCAACTCCCAAAGTGGTGGACGCCATCGCAAATTACAAGAAACAAAATCCTACAATGTTTGCCTGGGAAATTAGGGACCGGTTATTGGCGGATGCGATTTGTGATCAGGATAATATTCCCAGCGTCAGTTCTATCAATAGGTAAGTTACGAATGTCCTATCTTGAAAATCTTTGATTTTTTTTGCTGTTGACAACTTTGCATTGTCCTCGTGGGAACCTCGCTGCGGAGCTGCTGCCCCTGAGAAGTGGCAAACCATGCGACTCTTTCGAGAAAACCTACTTTTCATCAAAACCTAAATTTGATTCCATCGATGATAAAAAAAAGGAAAGCTGCTAGCCTAATTCAGCCAAGTTTTTCGTAATTATTACGAGTGCCTCAATTGGCACGTGAGAACACGCGTGGCGTTTTCTTCTCACGCACTTAATTCGACGAGCGAACTCGTGTTAATTTAAATGTACCTACCGATAATTAGCCTAATTGATACTGTTTCGCAGCAAATTGAAAAGTGTTTTGCAAATTGCGTTGTGTTTGCAAATTACGATGTGTTTGCAAATTACGATGTGTTTGCAAATTGCGATGTGTTAGCAAATTGCGATGTGTTTGCAAATTGCGATGTGTTTGCAAATTGCGATGTGTTTGCAAATTGCGATATGTTTGCAAATTACGAAGTGTTTGCAAATTGGAGCCTATCTCCTAAACGCTGCAAAACATTCTTTTTCTTCGAATATATTGAACTTGTCATCCAAGATTCGTGGAATTGACCACGTGCTGAGCATGGCTGTCATCGAGAAATTTTTCGGAGTTTTAATTAGTTTATTTCAGATAGTTGTGCTCTATGGGTTTCTGTTGGACTTTTTTTTTCGCAATACATGTGCGCATTTTGCACGTCCCACTTAATATATTAGCCTGCCCTTCTTGTCGGCTCCTCTGCGTTCAAAGTGGACCATATGTGCGCCAACGGAGAAGAAGCTCCCAAATTGTCTCTCGGCAAGATGAAGTATGACTCAAGTTTGACAGAAAGGCAACTTTTCTTTTGGGCCTCCCGTTTTCTTCAGATGAAACCGACGCTAGTCGAGAATACTTTTTCTTTTATCCTCTTTTCGAGAACTCGTATTTATATATGCACGCTTGACCAGCGCTGTTTTTTTCACCAATAAACGTGCCGACAATTGTTGCCCTTGCTGCGACACATTTGCGCCATCTTGAGTTGGCAGGAATTTGCAACCGTTAGAGCTGATGGCCGAAACCAACATTGGACCATCTGAAGATTTCCGTGGACATCGCCATTTTTTTTTGTTAGGAAAACATTTCCAACTAAGCACGAGTACCGTAGAATGAAACAAGAAAACTTTGGTATTTGAAATTAAATTCGTGCAATAATTTAAGCTTCCAGAAACATAAGTTTTTCGTCTATAAATATGGAAGTATTATTTAGCGAATGAATATGGAGATTTGAATGAAGATTCTCGAAATTTCTTCTTAATTCGGATATCCTCATCCTGGTCCAGTTATGGAAATGACCTTTAACTTCATGCACAAGTCCAAGAACGCTATTGTAAATTCTATTCCCGTTATTCAAATTTGCACTACTACATGTACCATAACGCAACATATTCAGTATCATCTCGTCAAATTAGGGGCTATTCAAAAAAAGCGTCCTCTAAATTTGCCCAAAATTGGACTTCCCCCTACCCCCTGTCCGCATTGTGTCCGGTCAATCAGGATTCTTCCCCCCCTCCTCCTCCTTCCCCATTCGGATGTCCGAAACTTTATAAAAAAATTGTATTCGAAAAAGTTTGGCAAATTTGTACTCGGAAAACGTAAATTTGGTACTCTGAAAAGGTTGAGAACTTTGCCACTGTCATTGGAAACTGTTGAAAATTTTAGAAATCTTTACTCAAAAACAGTTGAAAATGTTGAAGATTTGTACTTGGGAAAAGGTGAAAAATGTTGCAAATTTGTCCTCGGGAAAACGTGGAAATTTTCGCAGATTTATCCTCGAGAAAACGTGGAAAAAATGTTAAGTTGACCTCGGAAAAGGTTGGAAATTTATGCTCGAGAAAAATAAAAATGTTGCAAATGGACACTGATAGTGACTCAACCTATCCCCACCACCCCCTACATGAGGACGTCCTTTTTGAATGGCCCCTTAGCAAATGTCGATTCATTAAAAATGTTTCTGAGATCTCAATAACCAAAATTGATTGAATTTCAATAAGGCTACACAATCTTGTTACATCGCATCGCGTGCAGAACCCTGATGAGTTTTAGGCCCCTCCCGGCTGCTCTTTCAAGAATTTGAAATCGTGCATACGTGACTAAATTGGTACGTTACCAGAATCGAGCTTTAGCACGAACGTCAAAGGGTACCTTGAATGCCTCGTTAATCTCGCCTCCCCTGATTAACTTTCGTTCAAAATGAACATCTGCTCATTGTTGGGTTATTCGAAACCTCTTCACATCGTGCCAAATGTGGAATATTCTAATTGGACTCTGAGGCGAAATTGTTGATCGTTCTGTTTATAGATAACTCCGTCCGGGGAACTAATTTCTGCCAACTCCATGATCGGAGCTCCGGTAGGACTTCTCGATTGATTGGTAAACATTTACTTCGTGCGTCGCGTTTTGGAAACTAGAAAATTGGAGAGGTTTCGAGTGGTGTAATAAAATCGGAGGTTGCAACCCGCTAGGGGAAAAAAAGATTCATCACGAGCGGCGGGTCAGCAGGGACCCTTTGCAGACGTCATTCACTTTTTCGAGAGGACTTTGTTTTCGCCAATTCCCTCGATCATTAATTTGCTAAGCAGTTCCGCAGAGGGAGAAATCAGATT
Organism: Ommatoiulus sabulosus; assembly: GCA_034697705.1. NCBI lineage: Eukaryota > Metazoa > Arthropoda > Diplopoda > Julida > Julidae > Ommatoiulus > Ommatoiulus sabulosus. Next base: position 13,285 of record JAQGAO010001739.1, on the reverse strand, counting down.
GCGTCCGAATAAATTGCTGATTTTGCCAAATCCCGATTTAAAAAATGGGTCTTGTTCGTGATTTTTATTTCAGGATCGTTCGGAACAAAGCGGCCGAGAAAGCGAAACAAGTCCATCATCATTCTCAGCATAATAATGGTACTAGTCCGACGGGCAACATAGTGTCCAATACTACGTCAGTGATAACTCATGCACCTCCAGCCCACGAAGGAACGCAGCCTTCACTACACAGACCGTCTTATTCCATCAACGGTATTCTAGGAATTCCAAACGCCGATCCCAATGGAAACATCAGCAAAAGAAAAAGGGACGAGAACGGTAAGCACTCCATATGTATTACATTTTCAAGTTGAATTTTACCCATCTTCAATGAGAAGGCCATTTCTGAGATTCACTTCTTCAGAAATCTTATACACATCTCGAAAATTATGGTTAATTGATTCCTGATAAGCATCCATAGCTCCTCCTCTTTCTGGGTGGGCTTCAGAATTAAACGTATTAAATAGCATATCCTAAGTGAAGCATGTTTTGTCAACTTGCACTTCACTTCAATACAATGCAATATGATGCAATGTCTAACTTCCTGAGCATAAACCTTCCGTACTAAAAGGTTACCCCCTGCTGAAGGCCAAATTCATTTAGTTCCATGCTTCAATTCTGAACTATATTCATTTTCATCAAGGCTTAATTAATCGCTTTACTATGCAGTAAATCGATTATATATGCATCCGAATGAGATAATCTGCTTATCTTTTTTTAAATTCATGGATAAACAACCCATGAAAATTTTGCTGTTTGTTGAAGAGTTGGTTAGGTGGAATAGAGGCCAATTTGATTATTGGCCACTCTAGCTCTTTGCGAAATTTGAACAACAAACCGCTGCATGAAACCCGACCCACAAGAAGCAAAATCTCTTCATTTTCGATGTACAATGTAGAAGTAGATTCATAGCCAATGTTTATTTTAGATGGACCAAAAATGTTGCTATCTCAGATTTGCATATATAGTCCACCAGATATGTACATGGTTTTCTGAAGACCGTATCGGAAACAGACGCTGAAAGGCTGGTAACTTTCTGCAAATGTCCCGAAATTTGAATCTTTCTTTAGCTTTCCATCGGTTGTCATGTTTCATTTGCGATTGGGGAAAGTTCGCAGATTTCCATTTGAAAAGGAAGCCTCGCTGGAAACTGTATAAAGCCGAGGCTCGCATTGAATTTGCAATGCATATTCCACCTAATTATCGGATAAGAGTTTCGTTGTAGTTTTTCTCCTCTTTTGTGTTTGCCATTCGCTCGAGCCGTGAAACCCAATCTAAATAGACATCATCAAATGCACCCATTAAGGTTCTCTAGGTTTTCCCTTCGTCTTTTATTTCCGTCGAAGAGATGCAAAATGCTGGAGCGCCGTTCCCCAAAACCGTAAAAGCAAATTTCGGTTATCTATGGCCGATCTCACGGGCCTAATTGATACTCGCATTATCACGTGGAAGTGCTTAAAATAACATTATTGCACTTTATAGGGCGAAGGGAAGGTAGGAGCCAGTGGTAGTTCTCAAATTACGTATACATTTATGAACGCACTTTATTTTCTGCGGAGGTTTTTGCGCAGCAAATTTAACGCGTTATCTTTCCTTCTGGAATTTCTACGCGCCAAATTGCATTTGCCATCGGATTAGCTTTTATGCAAATGGAGGGAACCGTAGAGGCCCTAGCCTACTTTAGGTCTATCTGGAGGCCTATTTAAGATGCTCGTTAATGCATTCTCGCCGCTGAACGCACTTGTCCATTTGCCAAATTGCCAGCCAATGGCATTATGCCGCTGCAGCCACAAATACGTGAACCACATTATTTTCGGCTGAATTAAAAATACTGCATTCTCAGATTTCAGCATTTTATGCCTCATCGGATGATGTTTAGAGAAGATATTACTCGTCGGAGGGCACTGAGCTTTATCAGATTTTTAACGCACAATGGCATTACAATTCGGCGGCAGCTGTTTATCGAAATCATCTGTCCAACCTATTCCATGCATTTTCAATTGATTTTGTTTCAAAAACTATTAAAAATTACAATTTTAATTTAATTTCATTCTCGTTGCATGCGCTGCAAAAAAAATATATATATATTTTTAAAAAATAATTTCGATGCTTTTTCAGCACTGAAAATGAAAATCTAAAGAATATAAACGAGTGATGCATATTGCTAATTCTCGTATTTAAATATCGTTTATGAACGATCCCTAAACTGATTTTCTGAATTGATAATTTTTAGTAAGCCAATATCGTTGTTTAAATGCTTCAGATAAATCTGACACAAAAGTTAAATCTTTCAACAAAAAAATGTCGAATCATATTCTTTACCGAATTGAAAAATCTGAAGTGCTGCTACTTTTGTTGCACGCTATAATTCAAGTTTTTAAACCGTCGTTTACGAACGATTCCAAAACTGAGTTTTAAAAATTGATAATGGGTAACTCTAGGCCACGATCGTTATTTATGGATCCCAGATAAATATCCAAAATTATTTCAGCACTGAACTGAAAAACCTAGATTATGGACAATTGCTGCACATTGCTAATTCGTGTTTTTTAAACGTGGTTTATGAGCGACCTCTTAATCATTCTTCAAACTTGGTAATAATTAATAAGCGACGATCGTTGCTTTATTTCTCTACAATTAATCATCCGATTTGTTATCTTTTTTTTTTTTTTTTTTTTTTTTTTTTTTTTTTTTTTTTTTTTTAATCCAAGAACCTTGGCTAAAATGGCAGAAGTTTGGCGCGCGTTCTGAATTTATTTGGTTTGGCGCTCGTTTGTGCATATGGCGTGTAAATTGAACGGTTTGTTCAACTCTATTAAGCCCCGCTCGACAAGTATTATACGCGTTTTAAAAAGCTGAATTTGAGTCACGTGGGCGCATCCGCCCCTGCAGTCGCAGATTCATAGGCATGAAATATAAATAAAAAATCAGTTTACGTGATGTATATTTTAGCGTTTGTGTTCACGACTCTCGAAAATTATTCGGCTATATTGTCGTCTAAATGTTATTTGGGATTTATTTTCCACACGCCTAGGCCTATATAGCATTAGGCTAGCTTTTTGCACAATCAACTGCGGATCAGTAGCAGGGCGGCTCGGAAGCGCTGTGATGGAAAATTCATGGAAACCCGTAATGGAAAAATAATGGTACCTGCGGACCGAAAACTTAATTATGTGTCACAAAGCAGAGGAAAGCCAGTTTGCTGCTGATCAAGTTCCCAATGGTGTGCTCACTTTATGCCGCGCACATCACGTACGTGGAAATAACACGTGAAAGCTCGCTAGCTGCAATTACTTCAACATTTCATTCTTTTTGGCAGTTTCTTCGCAGCCCCTCCCACGCTTTCATTGTTTCTGCTCTGGGGCTCCTTTCTGGATGCGTGTATTGCGCCCTGTGCTTCATCATACGCAATTTATGCCACGGAGTGGAGGGAGTAAACAAGTGCTAGGGAAATGAACGAAACTATGTTTTTGAAGTCTGAAGAGCTGCAGTTGTCCGTTTATGACAAGTCCGTGAAAAAGATCAAATGCATTTTTTGTTGTTTTGTTTCGGCATTGCTGGGGGAATGTCAGAGCACGTGTTCTGAAACGAGATGTTAGAAAATGCCAAACAAAACATACAAGGCTGCTGTTTTGCAAATTACTTATGAGAAACTTCTTGGGTCCAAAAGCCTTCTAGTGATCTTCTTGAAGCTTTCAAATTGATGCTGAACGATACATGTATGCTAAATGGTTAACGTGTCAGGGCACGTGTTCTGATACGTGATGTTGAAAACTGCTATAGCCAAAACCAAGAAACAGCAGTATAGGAGGGGTCATCCTTATATATCTATTAACGGTATCTTTTTCGTAAACTACTTATGATACATTACTATGGTCCTGTTATACTGCGGTTTTTTGGTCTGTTTTGGTTAGCAGTTTTCAACATCACGTCTCAGAACACGTGCTCTGACACGTTAACCGTTTAGCATATATGTACCTTGTAGCATCAATTTCAAAGCTTCAGGAAGAGCACTGGAAGGCTTTTGGACCCAAGAAGTTTCTCCAAGAAGCCTTCCAGTGCTTTTCATGAAGCATTGAAATGGCTGCTGAAAAGACCGTTAACGTGACAGGGCACGTGATGTTAGAAAATTCCAAAGAAAACAAACCAGGCAACAGTATAGTCCTTCTATACTATAAATTAGGCAACATTTTCGTAAACTACTTAGGAGAAAATTCTTGTGTCCTAAAGCCTTCCAGTGATACTCTTGAAGCAATGACATTGATTCTGAAAGATCTTAAACGGTTAACGCTATAATGCTATATGCATAGTGTATACTGTATAGCATTCTTTTGTAGCAATATTTTAATATGCATTAATTGGAAATGCATAATAGACGTTTCATAATAGGTTTCCTCCTGGTACCATTGTACTCGAAACTCTTGAAAATAGTTAGTTCATTCTCTGAAAATTTTGCGTGTGGTTAAGCACGATTATCAGCAATAAATTACTCGTATCAATTTTTATTGCCCGGCTTCCGACAGACATTTCCTTTTAGCATAATTATTAATTTCTTTTTGTCCACTGCCATGGCTGATAGCCTTTGCTCAAGTTCTAGTGTCTTATTTAGTCTTAATAATTTGGCCAAATTGATATGATAACCTATCGTCAGACGCTCGTAAAATCTAAGGGGTTACGTCGCTCATTAATTTGAACAAAAAATGACAACTTTGCATTTTGCTTCAAGTAGTTCGCTGTTTATGCCATGAACCACAGTCGTTGATCTGGGCGCATATTGTTGTCCTGCGTGAACAAACCGGAAAGACGACCTGTCCATGTCTGATTCCCGTCTATTAAATTGAAGGAAAAAAAAACCAAGTTCAAAGCTGTTGGACGACATTGCACGACAGAAGCAGCCAGATTAAATCGGTGCGGTAGAACATGGCCCTGACACGAGAATGCTTTTGGCGGAGCCGTTCAAATATTAGAGCAATATACATTAAACAAATTAATTGCATCGTTTTCGATTGAATCGCTAAGCCACAATTAATGAAATCCCAGTGGTTCCACGCGCAGCAATCAAATGTAGGGGTCAGCGATGCAACGGCTATGTACATGCACTTGTTTATACAGCAAATGACTCTGTTTTTGGAAAATGGGATAAATTTCCTTTTCGATTATTTCACACCTAATCGAATGCGTTTTCTGATTGCAAATTTACTCAGATTGACCCTCCATCTGGCGGCAGTTTTAAAATTAGTTGGCAGGATTGAAGGTTTCTTCTTAATGTTAAATTGTTCCGTTTTGAAACTCGACAAATTGCGTCGGACTCCAAATTAGAATCGCTAGCAGCGCCACCTACGGTCAGTGGCGAATGAATACCAAAGCCAGTTAGCCAAATTTCCAAATTTTAAGAAACAAAGCCTGGCTCGAGGATCTAGTTTAAAATCGATTTTGGATTTCCGTTTCAACAGCCGATGAATGTTTAGGAAATACATCAGTAGTTTTAAAATAAGTTTGCTGTACGTTATATTCGTATTGCGTTTATCACCCCCTCCCCCCCGCAAAAAAAGTCAGAATACAATCTACATTATCATAAATCAATTCAATTTTTTAAAAAAAAAAATCATAAAATAGTTGTATTTTTTCCCCAAAAAATAACAAATCAAGCTCCACGATCAGTAATTGAAATTTTTTCTTTTAAAAAAATTAAAAAAAAGTTTCTTGTCGGTGATGCATTCGTTCCAACTTATCTCCTTGAATTCCCTAACGATTTGGATGTTGAGTTACGTGTATGCGTTCAAAAAAAATTGGCATTCTGTTTCTGCATTCGCTAAATATCGGTGTAAATCTGCATTTCGCAGTTGCCCGAGCTCATGATTGTAGGTTGACGTAGTTTTGGCACTAAGTAGCAACGGGGGGTCGGAAGCACCTGAGTGGCAGAATTCGATTGGAGCGTCGTCTGTTTTTATCTCTTCAGTTTTGCAAACCCTGCAGGCTAGACTCGTAGGCTTATTCCGCCTGGGTTTTCCCCTTTCCTAGCTCTCGGCCCCTTTCCCCCTTCCCCGTGTCCCCGAAGCCATCGCTTTTGAAATTGCGAAGGGACGGGACATTTTTCGATGTGGATGCCTTGTTAGCTTCAGGTCGAGGAGAAACCGAGTGCAGGAGCCGTAGCTTCTTTGTGAATGTGCATTCGCTGACTTGATTTAATCATTCTGACGGTGATTAAATGGATGTTGTTTCATCTTGATTAAGTCGTCAGGGAGGGGCGGCAGTTTGGGATCCCCCCAACGACGACGAACGCCCCCTAATGGATATGAGGGGAAGGGCGATGGAACGGTGCATGTTACCACTGCACACCCGCGTGATAAGCTCTTAGAGCTGCCAAGGCATATGCCACTAAAACCACACACAATGGCTACAGGCCATGCCACAAAGCCTATTTGAGTTGGTTTTTTTCCACTTTTAAGTTGGATTTGTGATGTAGCAAATTCGAGCCTACTTAATAAATTTGTTCAAATATAATCCCTACTATCTTAAATCCACCCTAAAAATGATTGTTAAAAACTAAAAAGCCCTCCTGACAGTCACTTCACAATGTCTTGATCTGAAGTGCTACACATTGCCAATACTTCTGAACAATATATTGTATGTCATGTGCGAAAGTAACTAGGCACACAGTAAGGGTACTCACGAGAGGCGTTGAATTTTGCTTGATTTGGGTACAATTCAGCGAGAGTGACAAATATGTGAAAGCTATTTTGAAGAGCTAAACCACATCATTAAATCCTAAATATGCATTGGTATAACGAATATTCTGGATTTGGTCACGTGGCTTCTGAATACCCTTATTATGTCACCAAACCGAAAATCTGCATTTGCATCTGCGTGGAAAATTGCTACGTATTCGAGTTATCCTTGTAATGAAAGTGGGACATTTTGTAGGACTATAAATTTGTATAGGACCTAAATGCTTCGTAAAGGTAGACAAGCAACTGTTTAGGGAATTCATCATTTATTTGGAATGCGTTTCCGATATTTTGGAGGAGAAACGATTTACGGCAGCCGTAAAGCACTTCAGATTACTACAGTGACTTAAAACTGGATGATTTTCAATTTAATTCAATACGATTAGTATTAAATCTATTTGTTATGACATTCCTTTTCAACCCCCTTTTTCACCAGTGGATGTCTTTGCAGCATTACCTGCAAGCTAGCAGTGATTGCCTACTTTAAGGGGCTGCATCCAATTATTCCTTTTTTCAGGTATATTTAAAATCACCGGTGAGCCCCTCGGGGGATATCCCAACGTTGCATTTCGAGAGTAAATTTGGCCTCCTTTTGCTCATTGCGCCATTGTTTTTCTAATCGAGTAATGAAACGTAGTCATTTGATTGGTTTAATTTCTATTGAAGGCGCATAATCGGTAAAAAATTTCCCCTCAGTCTCTGCATTATCGAGTTTCTAACACGAAGTAATGAAGCTCAAATTTGATGGCACTTCACTTTGTTGGTGGCGCATTTATTACGATCAGAATTGGGATGAGGAGGGAGAAGGGGGGGAGAACGCGTTAAGGGGGAGTTTTTTTAAAAATGGCCGAGCAGTTCATTCACAGATGTGGAGTTTTCCGCCCAACGCTGAACTATCATTTACACACCGTCAATACGATGACGACATGTAGTTAATCACGCGCGAGCGGCACGCCCCCTTTGGCTGTGGCACTGATTTTTCGTCGGAAAGATGCTCACTAAAAACCACTTAGTTTTTCATGCACGGAGCGTATGTAAATTCGGCGTGCACGCTACAACAGTTTTGTAATGTGGTGAAGCGGCGTATATTCTTGGGCGAACGATTCACTTTTATGCCCTTTCTGGGGGGGATGGAAATGAACATCTGGCGAGATTGAAGCGATCAAAAAAGCAGGATTGAAAATTACGAAAATGAGGGGAGAGCAAATAGCACCGATGGGACACCTCTTCCAATAGATGGCCCTGCGTGCGCTCTTCCACCTTTCGGGAGGCGAAGTACAGGATGCCGCGGAACCCTACTTCCGGCTTGAAAAAAGGACTGAAAACTTAATAGAATTTCCCGAAATGAAACCATCCTTTGGATTTCACTTTATATGGTTTTTATTTATTAACAGCTCAACGTTGTAATGTAGTTTTACTTGGGTCTAGCTTCAGTCACTTCCAACACTTATCGTTTAAATTTAAACGATGTTTCTTAGTTATAATTTGTAAAGGTCTTGTAAATTCCGAATGTTTAAAATTTCTTCCGTTGGAAGATTTTTTACATTTAACTACTAGGTTGGAGACAGAAGGGAATGATATAGTTGAATTGTATCTCATCCTGTAATACATGCATTTTTCAAAATTGAAATTCATTTTACAATAAGCCTAAATATCAAAATGTAATTGACCGATTCAAATGTACTCTTTACATACTTATCTTATTTAGTTCTTGTTTTGCAATTTAAAATTAAAAGCTCCCAAAATAATGCTGTTTAGTGTTGAGTTTATACAGGTACTTCATTATACGATTCTTGTTTTTTCCCCTAGATTTTGATACTCTGTTTATACCGTGCTTCTAATAGTGTCCGATTGTCAGTTCATTTCACCTTAGGGCAATTTATCACGTTGTCTGGGCTGCCAGAGCCAAAGCAATCGCAATTATGTACATGTATACTGCACTTTGACAGGCATTTCTAACTTTAATAGATGTGGAAGGCGCTGCAATCTAATTCTTTAAACTCGTTCGCTAGTTTGCGATCATTGTGACGCTCTCGCACGATGTCGGACTGAAATTCTTCGTTGATCGTTGTATTATCCTTTTTCAATCATTTATTATAATGAAAGTTTTGGTGTGCCCTGAAAACGGACAAATGCCATTTCTTTTCTTAATCTGGAAAATTTAATTTGCACATCAAAAAATGGACACTGAAGTTCTTGACTACTTCCAATCCATCGCAAAACCCATGAAAAGGATTCTACAATTTTCTGACGAACATGGGACTTTTAAAACTTGTGTTCATATTGTTAAGTTAAATTAGTTTACACAAGTTGTCCGCCAAACACTTTTCACTGGATAAGTGCTGACAATTGGATGAAATTGGCAAGAATTTATTGAATAAAAACAGCTTTCGAAGCACTAACATGAATGCTGGACATTGCTATGGAAGGCGTTAGAGGATTCCTGATTAGGGACTATCCAACAATCATAGGCACATATTTGTCCAGGTATTAGTATACGTTGTACTTTTCTTTTTTCCTGAATTCCTCAAGTTACACAATGTGCATGTTTGGTATTTAAATTTCTTAATTATTAGGAAACACCTTCCGAACACGTGCACAATTTTCACGGAAGTCTGGTGTTAGATTTGTAGAAATGTCATAAGCAGATTAGGCCCTAGCACATAATTTTTTCCAATTTAACTGTCGCGTACATGTACGTACGCACAAAATTAATTCAATAATAGCATCATTCTGTTCTGGTAGTGTTGCGCCATCTGTGCAACCTGTCAGAACATGCGAATAATGCTTTTTTTCCCGCGCAAATCATGTGTAAACAACTTAATATTAGAATTTGCATGTTTCCGGTATTCCATTTTGCATTAGGGGTTCTAATCGTTGTCAGGACAGCATTTTCGTAGCAAATCCTAGCCACGTTTTCACCCCTTGTTCGTGAAAGCGAACGAAATTAATGTCCCTAGCAGCTCCGCACACAATGCAAAATTAAAGCCGATTGGGTTACATATGCTTTGAAGCACTCCTAAAGCGATCCCAGCATGTTGTCTTTTCTGCGGTGGTGACAAAAAAAAAAGTCCACGATGAGGGAACTTTCGAACCAATTCGTTCGCTTTCAATGGCGTTTTCAATTTGACAAAAAGTCAACGCCAAATTGGAGCTGCACTGCGAATGTGCAACTCCCTCGCGGCTCCTCGACTATATATTCCCATCACCCCGCTGTATAATAAGGTCAGATAGTTTACTGGAAACGATAGGACATATTGAGAGAGTCAATTATAGAGATTAAAGGCCATAAAATCAATCACCATTTTCCAATTAATTCAGCTGCATGTTGAGAGCCTCCGCTGTCGAAAAAACGGGGAAAGAGCGCGCTGAAAACAAGCGCAATGTGAACACGAGAGATTACGCGCATGGCTTTTCTGCGATGGCGGAGATAAAAATGCACTTTCGCAGATATACACGCTGCGAACTCTCGACAATCCTCGTATACGAGAGAATTAATTAGCGCCGGGGTTCGAGTACGTTTCATTTAGTTTTTTTTGCTGTTGCGATGCCGAGTGGCCTGCGCGCGGAATTGGAAAAGTCAGGATGCGTAGTTTGCGAATCGAGGCGTCCGGAAATGACTGCTTTGAAACTGGCGGAAATACAGTATGTTCAACCTTGTGTTTGAAGCGTTTTGTTGATTTAGTTTTACGCACTTTGTACAAGCTCGTATGCAAGTACATGTATGGGTGTTCGGCTGGTCATCTTAAGTTTATGCCCAAGAGAACGACTCTGGCAGTTTATCGTTGCACGTAAGGGGTGCTCGGACAGGAGTTTTGCGAGTCGCACTTTAGCAGTCGTGAAGTCACGTGTGCAAAATCTGCATGACCAAGTTCATGTTTCGCTACCACTTTTCCTGCATGTTCACAACATTTGCATCAAATGGACATGTTTACATGTTTTCCCCACCACTTTTCCTAGATGTTCGGAACATTTGCATCAAATGAACATGTTTACATGTTTTCCCCACCACTTTTCCTACATGTTCAGAACCTTTGCATCAAATGGACATCTTTAAATATTTTCTCCTACATGTTCAGAACATTTGCATCAAATGAACATGTTTACATGTTTTCCCCACCACTTTTCCTACATGTTCAGAACATTTACATCAAACTGACATCTTTAAATGTTTTCCCCACCACTTTTTTTACATGTTCAGAACATTTGCATCAAATGGACATGTTTACATGTTTCCCCCACCACTTTTCCTACATGTTCAGAACATTTGCATCAAATGGACATCTTTAAATATTTTCCCCACCACTTTTCCTACATGTTCAGAACATTTGCATGAAACGGATTACATGTTTCCTCTTTGAACTGGCGGTCTTAGCCTCGTTACACATTTTTGTTCTGATGACCATAAGAGGTCATGATGGTCATTATGAGCCATGCTGTTTTGTTGCGATGACGCCAATGATGGCTAAACGTAGGTAATACATGTATTTTCTGGTTCCCTGCTCACCGGAGTCGACCCTAATAAGTTAGTTTAAAATATGTCAAGAATGTGTTTGGGCACTTTTCGGAACTTTCAGCCATTCCGAATTCTGGTATAGATTTTAGAATTTATTTCTTGGATTGCCTCTTTGAACGGGCCTGGAATGCGCGCCGCCAGACCAGTGGAGACTCATTGAATTTGACGCAAAAGCTGCAGACGGTGTAACTCATACCCTTTTATCGCCACGTCTGCCCGTATTCTTGAAAGCGTCCCAGCAGATAGGCCATGTCCTCAGGGGCTAGGACCCAGCTTGCGTCCCGCGCGGTTTTTCCACACGCGCCATTGGTGTTCGGAACAACGGGTTTATAGACCCCCAGACTGACTGGCTTCTGTATTCAATACTTCACTAAGGTTTTGTGTTTGATCCATGGCGTTCTTAACGTCCAGGCTGCGTGATTTAGCCTTTTCGAAGCCGATTGACACGCTTAGGAGCTGGCCACAGCCCACTGCGTGTAAGAATCTTTATTTATGAAGTGCCCCGCACAAAGTCGAGTCAACTTTATATTCACTTTTAAAGTATCCACCATTCTCCCCTCCTGTAGCCCAGTTCTTTTGCTCGGGCTCTCCCCGAGTCCTTCAACCTCTTGAAGGCTCCTCGGATAAAGTCACAAGCTGAGCAACACTCGGGACAATGCGCACCTCTTGTTAACATTCGTTTCGCCGCTTTCTTCCCAATGCTTTGTTGGCCCCTATCTATTTCAGACCAAAAAAGACTTTGGCCCTTTTTGCCCGAGTTCTAAAGAACTTGACCGTGGCGTTTTTTTTTCTTTCCGGGCGTTGATACACACACCGAGCCATTATGGCTCCAAATGAGAAAGTTCATGTTTCGCACTCGATCAAGTGGAAAAATGCGTGGCGCCACTCGAGCTGTTTCAATGGTGGCGGCCATTTTCTCCATTTATGCAAGGAATTCGATTTGATGAGAAATTTCCGATGAAACTGCAACTTCATTTGCTGCATTCAGCCGGATGTGGGGACTCTTAAAAGGTCATAAATTTGTGTCCCGAAAAAAATGGAAGGAGTTTCGGTTTATTCCAGTCCACTTGCTAATGACGTTTATTCCTGGTCAAGCGTTTTCGCCCCGTGCATAGCCTTGTCATTAAGCCATCCCGCTTGTCCACTTCCAAAGATTGACCATGGTTGGAATGCAAGTTGAATTGTTGCCTTTAAAGAAAATCCTAATATTTCACATTTTTGGAGTGAAGAATTTTGTCGCGATGTAAGAGATGCCGATAAGAAGTAGGTATTTAACATGTCAAAGAATTTGGACCAAAGAGCTCTTTTGCAAAAGGAGATGTAGTTTCTGAACACATCACTGTGCCATGCAAATAACTTGATAATTTTGGTTTTATTAATATTTCACTTTGATAACGGTTAATCGATGTGAAGGAACATGCAAATTTACGACGTACTCATCATAAAAGTTAGCGAGCATACCAAAAGGCAAAACAAAATAAACTAGAGTGCCCCCTTGTGGCGATAATAGTGAAATTAAGACACCTATTATGGTATACTTTGTTTGACCAAAAATCTTAGATAATAACATATTATCCACGTGATCCAGTGCCTAACGCTAACTTCTTTTGTGATGTGTTCAGAAGCTTATGTGTTCTGTTCCATTGAAAAACATTGTCCGTTTTGCTGTAATTTCGAAACTTTAGCACATTCGGCACGTTTTCTTGACCAAATATACAGTCTGCACGGCACCTAATAGTATGCCATGGCATCTCACACAGGTATCGTGGATCATTTCGATTATACACGTAGCTCTGGATGGCTTTTGTTCGCTGGCAATCGGGTATCCATCAGACCGTTTCATTTTGCACGCGTGCCCAGCGTGCTAGGTTATCTTTTTGGCGTTTACGAACACTTGTCGGCGAGGACGGTCCTCTTTAGTGGTCGCCACGGTGTAAGAATATAAGGTGAGGAAACGACCAATACTGAAGCATTACAGCTCGTGAGCCGATAATGTTGCCAG
>JAQGAO010001738.1:0-22819 GCA_034697705.1 Ommatoiulus sabulosus | reverse complement strand
GCAATCACTCCACGCTGTTCGACCGCCAAGAACACGGATGACGTCATTTAGCATACACGACGTGAAAAAGACGCACATCTGGCTACCCTGGAAAGGAACAGCTCTGCTCTAGAGCTGCTCTAGAGTAAGGCGATCGAATGCGCCATTACTTAGTTTGCTCCTCGTGGAGAAATCAGAATGAAATTTTCCTCAACAGAAAAAGTCCGCACGTGGAATAATGTTCCACAAGTATATGATTAAGCAGACGATTGCCTGAAAATCGTCTGCTTAGCAGATGGGTTTGTTCAAAATGGTTTGCCATAGTGGGTGCACTCCGTTTGTTGAAACAAATCTGGACAAACGATTTTGGGCAAGCCGTTTGTAGTAGTGTATACCGGGCTTAAGGCATACTGTACATGAAATATTACGAAATTACCTTGTTAGACACTGGTTAGACACGTGACCTCAGTGACTTAAACGTATGAGCGTCAAAAAGAAATAAATGGTACAGTGACATAAACCAGGTTCTCGCATCAGACATACATAATTAACAAATATGTATGATGCTGTATATGTACCACACGAGCACGTGATAAATACATTATAAATCTGTGATATATACGAGTTCATTAAGTTCTCGCAAAAAATTTAAAAAAATAAAACAGTTGCATGGATTTTAATGAAATATGGTAGAGAAATACATGTAAATTTCGCATGATTAGTTACAATTTTAGATATCTACGGAAAAATTTCAGGATGCAAAATTTAGATTTCAACTCACTGTAATTGAAACGAATATAAAGAATTCTTCATTGCGCGTGCGCCACTAGGCGGAGCCAAATGTCTAGGTACATTGTTGGGATGGCCTATGCCACGCCCCCATGGCATTTTGAATTGCTATATTGTAGGATGAATATGCGTGGCGTAATGCACTCATTTCACTATTTATGACAAGATCCTTTTTTGGGTTGATAGAAACAACGTTTTGATTCCCATTTCTAAACTATTTTAGAAATTATATCTCGCAAAAAAAAAACCGATTAAACCCCGAACTTTCCCCTAACCGAACATTAACGTGGGAACAACACACCATGGAAACAAACTGAACCTTGCATGGTTTCCGAAACTGGAATGCAAGTTTCCGAACCGTGGCGTAAATCGTCTTTCCGATTTATTTCCGAATAACCGAGCTTCCAGAATCGGAAACCAAGTTTCCGTTTTCTTTGATGTGTTCCTACCTTTACCAAACGTTTTGCACCCTGTAGAACTATGGCTCGCCCCAAACCGCTCTCCATGACTTATTAAGGTATAGGTCAATCAACGAGTCACCAGATGGCGTTGTCGCATCAGCTTCCCATGAATAATGGACGACAAAGAAGGCCTGACATTACCCAAAACACAACGCGACAACGACGAATTGGACACGAAAACATCTAATGAGAAAAAAGGGGAAAAAAAGAAAGAAAGAAAAAAAACAGGGAGAGCAAAGCGATGTTGCTATTTTCGTGACAAATGGTTGCTGAAAGAAAAAGAAAAAAGCCCTCGTAGCAGGGTCAACGCGTGACGAAAATTGGCTTTGGCTGTAATGGCGAAGAAATTCCCATCAATTGGCTAGAGAATCTTCACGTTAATGTCCCCCGAGGGACAGGTTGGCGCGAGGCGCTAAGTCATTGCATCAGGCGCGCCCTAGCCCTGCAGTGCCATGGCCGCATCGAAGCAACAAATGATGAGTTAGAAGGGCCATAAAACCACGGTTTACGGTATGAATTTAAAACACTTCTGCGGTAGTCGATGGTGAAGGGGGAACCCCTATTGGCCAATTAAAAAACGTAATTACACCTCCGTGGCTAGATTACGCTGCACATCCCTTGCTCTGGAAGGCTCGATGTCGTGACACTGCATGTGCTGCATATATATCCAGCTTCAGGACTTTTTGAACTCTGGTCTAATATTTCAAAATTTTCCTTTCTTTCTGATAGAATCTCTTGCTGGTTCACGACTGTCAGTTTGACACCATGAATGATAGGTTTGGGATTTGAAATAAAAATGAAAACTAGATATCAAAAGTGAGCGCAATATCGAATAAAATACAGAAATGTTGATACAGTTTTTTAGATTCATTCACATTGTGAGTCGATTTTTAGTCCAGAACGGCTAGTTTGACATGGAATTGATCGGATTGGACGAGAAATAAATAACACTAGTTCAAATGTTCGACGATATCTTTCTGAACGATTCCGGAGATATTATCGAATAAACGTGCTTTAATAGTCCATCAATCGTCTGAATTAAATTCAAAGGGATGCAATTTCATTGCTCAAAAGAAATATCATATTCAAATTTAAGTTCAATACCTCACATTCCAAGTCATCCAAGAAACTATTGCAAGTTCTGTAACCAACCTACATTAACTGCCAGTGCATTTGCTGCAGAAATCATAAATGGTATGTAACTCTATCCAACCGAATTTTGATCCGTATGATACCCTTTTTCTTTTCGAAAAACTGGTTAAAACGACCTGGGATTTTAACCCATAGATCCGAACCAATAGCAAACTCGTGTTACTCATGTTTGATACGGGAGAAATACACTGTACATTCGGCAATAGAAATGTAAACATTGTTTACTTGCTCATTATCACCTCATTTGTTAATTATGATTTCTAAGCAGCTCATGTAGGTCTACTTTTCGAGACGATCAGTTTGACACCATGGATGACATGGATCAGATGAGAAACGAGCAAGATATACATATACATGTTCGCGGCAATAATAATCATTGTGTTGGTCAGTTCTCGAAATATAATTTCTAATTTCCGGATAATTTACCTTCCCCGATCGGTCAGTTTAACACCATAAATGGCTCGGATGAGATGACAATTCTCTGCCGATAGTTGTTACTCCACGCTGTTGTTGAAAATTGTTATACAGAAGTAGCATGACCATGCAGGTCCCCCTTGCCATTTCTCCACTAGTGTCCTCTTGAAAGAACGCCACCCAACTCTCACAAGAACGTCAGTGTCCGATGACGTCATTGATGTTCTTCCTGTCGCGATGATAAACGGCTTACACGGAATCTGCTTTTGGTTTTGCTGATATTCCGCCGTAGCGCTTCCGAGGAGACATTTCTTCCTGATGATGGAAACGATGGGCACGATGACGTCACCGGCTTAAAGGTCGAATGGCGCGCGTGGGCTTCTGGGAGCGAAAATCGAAAGGATTTGCGAGAAGTCGCGCTCGATGCGCAGGCAATGACCACCTGACCTTTCCTGGGCCGAGGAGAAGGCGGGAGTGGACACTGGTCAAGCAATGATGGAAGCCGATAAGAGTCGAAATAGATGGACTACATCCTTCACTGTCCAGCAGCAGTCAAGCGCAATTATTCATCCGATCACAAATGCCACAGGTTAAAATTAGCGGAGAAATATGGGGATGGCGAAATTGCTGATTGATGATGACGACCGCTGTGGTCAGCTAGTCACCACTCAGCACAAAGTGAACGCTCTTCATTGTTCTGCTTGCTGCCAAAAAATCCCCAAAACTCCACAAAATACCGCTGTTGAATATACCAGATGCATTCCTTTCCTTTAATGAAGGGTGGATCAAAGAGTTACTTAAGATTAAGGTTATGGCAGGTTGCATCATAGTGTAATCGCTCGTTAAACTGTCAGTTGTTTAACATCTCAAAACGGTATATCGAACCATAGTTCCATTGAAAGACTTGGAAATGATGGCATTAACTTGTGTGATGTGTTAATTTCGTATTGGTGCAACTGCAACACACTGTACATGTAGTGAAGCACGTTGAAGGTAAGTAGGGAAATCATGACCAAAAACATTAATATAACTACGCTCGTAATACCAGTATGGTCACTCCGTGTCGGCACCTTTCATGTCCCTATGTCCAGAAAATACGACTGCGGCGCAAGAATTCATACGGCGGTTATAGGACCCAGTACTTTCCAACGGGATATGATCACATCGTAGGTGACGTGTCACTTGCTCGACATATGATAACAGATAGCCACGTACAGGGTTACACAATACTGCCCAATTGGCTACGTATATAGCAATGAGTTGGAAAGGTGTGATAGCGATGAATGCATTTTGATAAAGAAGACGTTGCCTACTTTTTGCCGTCTGCTGCAAATTTCTTCTCACACGAAGTTTTGGGTACTATAGTCGCTTGTCGGAAAATTGGCGCTACGAAGATGGACAGGAGAAATGCGCGAAGTAACCATACTGGTATTACGTATACTGAGGGCATGTGCTCGTAATTTTGGAATGTTGTCGGAAGTAGACCCCAATTGACAAAAATACGAGCAAGTGGAGGATTAATTTGAAATCGAAAAGGAAAACAGGAGAAGCTTTTGTTGACGTTCCAAAGCTGTGTTGTGAATAACAAAAGCCCGTTTAGATTGGTGTACCAAAGTTGAAGAAGCTAGCGACGAATGCGTCACTATTACTTCTTCAGTTGCCAAATTTCATTTCAAAAACATACCAATTACACAAGGGTAATTAACGAAATCCTCCAAAGAGGGACAAAGGCCCTCCATAAAAGAACAATAGTTCTCCTAGAAGGAACAATGGTTCTCCAAAAATGATCGAAAGCTCACCAAGAAGGAACAATAGTACGTCCTCCAAAAAAGGAACTAAAGTCCTTCAAAACGGAACGAAAGTCCTCCATAAAGGAACGAAAGTCCTCCAAAAAGTAACAAAAGTCCTCCAAGAAGGAACAAAAGTCCTCCAAGAAAGAACAAAAGTCCTCCAAAAAGGAACGAAAGTCCTCCAAAAAGGAGCGAAAGTCCTCCAAAAAGGAAAGAAAGTCCTCCAAGAAGTAACAATGGCCCTCCAAGAAAGATTAAAAGTCCTCCTAGAAGAAACTATATATAGTTCTCCAACAAGAAAAAATGCTCCTCAAAAAAGAAACAAAAGTCCTCCAAGAATGAAAAATAAGTTCTCCAAGAAGGGACACGCGTCCTTGAAGAAGTACAAAAAAAGACAACTTTGTGAAAAGGGAACAAAAGCTGGCATCTGTTAGCAAAGCTTTAAGTCTCAGCAGAAAGCACGAGGAAGCAGAGTCGCTGCTTGAATGGCCCTGCGGATGTGCTAATACACTTCGCGTCCCAGTTATTAAAGATGCGTAAAAAAAGACTGGTCTAATTACCAAAAATCGAATTTTGAGTGGAAATCAAAAGATCATAAACAACGTGAAAAAACCTTATCTTTTCGGGGCTTTTTATCGTGCCGAACCTTAATGAGAAAATCGATGGACGATCGTCTCTGTGGCTCGCATTAAAAGCGTGCAAATTCGAAACGTAAATTACGCTTTATTGCTCCTCCGCCAGAAGTGCACTTATTTAATAAAATCGCGAGCCGTGAACCATAATTAGATTATTGCATATCGAAGCAAACATTTCAGAGCATCAATTTTAAATATGGCCGATGATGCAGATAGCTGCTATCATGTTCGCTCCACTCACCAGGAACGCATCAAAAGCGCAACGTTCCATTTCGCAAATTTGACGGGCGGCGGCCATCTTGGATGACTACCAAGATGGCGACCAGAGATATGTGCTTCATTACGTATTTTTTGAAAATTCTAGACGTTTTCAGGTTACGATTAAATGATTATCTCGTGCAGTACACGTTTTAGAACGATATTCAAATTGCCCCACAATGCATATGTTTATTAAACATGTGCAAAAAGCCAGATATAACATGTTTCAATTATACGACGTACATATGAAAACATCGGATTGAAACTGTACATCCAAAACTCATTTCGGAACATGCATATTTTACAACAACAAGTTTAACACAGGTCGTTTCGCATCGCAACGAACGCTTCGCTATGCTTAGCTTTCCATTTGACTACACATTTTGACACGTGACTAAACGTGACTAAAGCGACGCTTCTATATTTGCCATAACACTAAAATAGAAGTATGCTTTAAATAACTTCATGTAATTAAGCTCAAATTTAGTGCATGAAATAAAACAAATCCTATTGAGATAATTGTTTTTTGACATCCCTACTATTCCAGTTCAATCACTTCACATGAAACCAAATCGACAGCCATCTTTGAATCCATCGTATCCCAAGAAGGCGTCTTTCCAAACTCGACAAACATACACGTAAAAGCTTTAAAAATTAATGACTGACGCTTTATTTCGGTAAAAATCATAGCGCGCATTTAGCGTTTTTATTATACATTTCAGCATAAATGCGCATGCATTCAACTTAATTGCATCTCCGTGCATTTAATGTTATTCTGAAAGGGTTAAAACAGAGCTTTTGATAATGAAAACATATGCCGGAAATTGCGAGGCGTAATTTTTAATAGACTCGTAAAGTCATTATTTATAGTGTTGAATGTTATATCTCGGAAACCGCCGCAATTCTAATGGCAAAAACCATCGTGAAAATTGCCAACTCACATTAATTTCGCTTTCTACATGTATATGTTTAAGCTTGGAAAATTAACCGTTGCGCATTTGGGAGACACTTGTTTGAAACCCGTGTTGCGTTCATGGTTTCTTAAAGGACAGTTCATATAAAGTGGGTTTTGAACTTCTCGTATAACAGAAAACAATTAAATTTTATAGTATCATCATTGTCTTAAAAAACAACATTATGCTGTTTATATAGGGAGCACGGAAAGTGATTGGCATTTTTAAACGAAACTATGACATTTCTCATTCTGAGATTTATATCAGATTATAGCGGAACAATTAATGCTTTTAGAAATAAAATACATGTACGGCCAAATATAGAATAACACTGGTTTAACTTTATTATTAGGCTGCTTTGCGGATTGATTCCGTATAAATATCAAAAATTCAGAATAAAATTGGAATATAAATCGTTTCGCTGCATGTTTATGCTATAACGTCCTTTCAGATTTTGTAAAGATTCTCACGATCATGTGTTGAATGAGCAGAATGGAGAAAGGAATGGACAATATTACTAAAGCTCTGTTTTTGGGAGGTCGTGGTCATGACGTCAGAGGGAATAATTTTCTATAATTCAAGAATCCATCTCTAAGGAATTTTAGGATAGCAAAAGAGAATTCCTCGGACAAATGAACTCTTTATTTGAACAAATCAGCAGTCTAAATATTCTTAAATCACGCCGAAAATGAATTACTTGACGTTTTATTAAAACTGATCGTTATTTTCTTAATGACCTTACGCAGGTTTCGTCATCATGCCATTAACACTTGACATTTCAATCATTTCGTTTGCCGAAAATTGCCCGGAGGCACGTTCTTTTTTCCCCAGGCAGAAGTGATGAGGCTTATTCATAATCGGACAGACTATACAATAAATTCCCAAATCCCGTCGATAGTAACTTTGACAATACAGGGGCATACCTCCGGTCACACACATGAGCGACCCCTCGCGAGCAGCCAAGACACCTTCATGGACTATTACAGTATCTTTGAAAAACCACGAATTCAGCATAAAGGTACCCAAGGTTCCAAACCAGCGTCTCCCGAATGCAAATCACGAATAGAGAGTCCGAACAACTGGCCATCCGCATCCGCCACTGACTGCAGGTAGCGCTGTTATCGATTCTAATCGTTGAAGTATACAAAAACTGATCATTCCAAAACACAAACGCAAGATCTGCACACGTGCCACTCTACGCGAATCCGTCGCACGTAGAATCAGATGGAAATGCGCCCGCAGAACCGGCACATCCTTCGTTTCCGAAAGAGACGCCAGGTGGAGGGTCGATCGGTGGCGGATGCGACAAATAACATGCACGTAACAATCTCTGAAATCCTTCAAACCCCAGAATCCCTTAGCTATGCACGGGCCACGCGTGTCACTCATACAACGCGCTCGTCAGCCAGGGCCGAGAATTCGGATTTATTTGGCGCATCTTCGCCAACGAACTGTCAGACACGTCTTGCGTCAAATTCTCGAGAAATAATAAATTTGCCCGCAGCCCGCATCACGTTGCTGAGCGCATGTAAATTTCATTACTCGAGAGGTAGTTTGCATGCATTTGCCTTTATTTATGCAAACGCGCAACATTTTTACGAGTTGAGGAAAAAAACGGATAGGCGATGCAAGTGTGTGGGTTCCTAGGATGCGTGTACGTCAGAAGAAATACATGCGTTAAAGGATCGTGCCATTGGTTCGAAAAAATCTTGTTTTGCTTACTACAACTCGGCAAATGTCATTTATTGGGGTCCGCGGAGGCCTGCGTGCTCTATAGGCGTGCGTGAACACAGTAGGCGTTGTCTAATATCCACGCGCCGTATTAGGCGGGATTTTCGATTTTCGATGTTCGATTTCAGTAAATCTCATTCTTTGACGACAGATATGAATATTACGGACATTAGTAAAATAGCGGAATCAGAGTCAGTTACTTTGACAATTAAGTTTTTATGTTAGATCAGGATCATTTTTAAAACTGGGTTAGGTTTATATGTTCAACGTAATTCATATTGTTTTTAATTGAACGTAGATAGCACAATGTTTATTACCATTACCATTATTTATTTCCTAATTATGCTCAAGAATTTGAAATTTCAATTTTAAGTGAATTAAATTCTGTTTCAATTTTGAAATAAAAATTGATCGTTTAATAATGCCTATAGTGTCAGCAATATAATGTGTCATATCGATTTTCCATTCCTGGTACGATATGCATGTGGACTACTTATGGAGCACGTGCCCCCAATAAAAGACATTTGCCCTAAAACTATGTTTTACTCGATGTCCGTTGCGCAGCACGACGTAATCTTTCGAAGCAGTTGGCATTCCATAATGTTCACTTTCAAATTTTTTGTACTTCCAACAGTATCACCTGTGAAAGCATTCAATCCTGAAGTGGCGCTGCATTCTCGGATTCCACAAAAAATAAATACACGACGCGCGCCACGGTGCGTGTAATAGATGGACATTTCAATCCAAGAAATGTTTGAAAAAATACACTTTGTTTGAGAAAATGAATTCATGAAATGCATTTTACAAATACAATGTACATGAACTCAATGCAAGTAGGCATTCGTGATTGCAATACACTTAATGTCGTCTCGTACTTTGTTCGTTTAAATGTTTCAATCGACACACAGTTTTCAACAGCTTTTTATATTCTTGTTGAAGTTTACAATATAAAAAAGCGGTACACGACTTATGAGTGTTGGTGCTATTCGCATCCGCCACAGTCTGTAGGTGGCGCTGCTAGATAACGTATTCCGCAAACACGAGCTTACCAGCTAGCATTACCTTGCGTAATTTTGCAACTTGCAAAGACGCCATACTTTTGATGCCAGACGAAGTTTGCGCGTTTACATGCATGCCTCTCCTCGAATAAGAAAAAAAAGGCAAGTCACTGCATGCACGATGCATTATTGCACAATTTTTAAGAGGATGATGTTCGAGATTACATCCTCCCTGGAAAAATCCCCCATCCGTTTTAATTAAAAACCAATCCTTAGCGTTTCCTGGGCACTTCTTTTAACGCGAAAAAGCATTACTACCCGGCTATTAATAGGATATTGCGCCGAGACTGTTTGAGGTCAATACTTTTTTTCCAATTATATTGCATAAAAGCGCGAGGAAAGCAAACAATCTCCTAAAAATAGACGCGACCTTATTCCGAGCGGCTTCTATTTTTAGGTGGGTCAAATCGATTTCAGCATCCAATAAACTCGAGCTCAAGCCTAACCTCACATATCTCATTAGTAGCCTATAAAGGATGCAAAAGCCCCAGAAAATAGGATAAAAAAATAGGCCTATTACGTCATCGAAGGCGAGCCTATACTATAAATGGAACAAACGCTAACGAAGCCCAGCAATACCGCGATGTCTTCCAATAGTGCCCCGGGTTGCAGTGATGTTTCAAGCCCGGGAATATTGGCGATCAAGTTGAATGAAAATTAAGCCCTAATTAAGGTAGCACACAAATGAAACTGAAACTGAAAGTTAAGTTTCCGACACTGGAAACTTATAGTGTTAACTGCATGGAGTGTTAACTCAGGATTAATTGAAAACTCGTTAATCGTTCGCGATGAATCGCCACGGTTCGGAAATTCCAGTTTCGGAATTCAAATTTCAGTTGAAGTTTCCTCGGTGTTTTTCCACCTTTATATCAATAACAATTTGATAATCAGCGGATAACAGAAGGCTTGAAAGAAAACCAGAAATGAAATAGTGCTTGCGTCGCAACTTTACTCTCCGAATGGACTTTTGTGTAAAAGTCGAATTGGCCTTAAGCGCCATCTAGGATGCACTCTGCGCAAAATAGAGACTAGGTTTCATACAGAAAATGTGATAAACCTGTTGGGTTAATGTCGGATATGCGTTACAAACGCAATTAGCACTTGATCTCTGTTTTAGACACGTTTATTATTTATTGCATATCGTGGAAATGTGCAGTCAATGGGCACAAGACAAAAGTTGTTCGAGCCGTATTTCCGCTCCATTTCTTACTAAAAAACCTATCGTCCGAGGTGTCAAACTGGCAATACTGACCAGCAGATTATCACGAAACCGTCAGAAATTCAAAAAATACTGCGGGCAACGCGAGAAAAGCCTAAAACCAAAAGCACATAGGTTGACCATTGATGATTTCGGCATTTCTGCTTCATTGCTCGCCAAACCACTTTCGTCCAAGGTACCGAACTGACCGTCTCGTCCAGCGAATCATCGCAGAAATTCCGAAATTCCAAAACACAACAGTGTGTGAGGAAAAAAGAGCGAAAAGAACGGTGAAAAGCTAAGAAAATGTCATCGTTTACGTCCCCTGGAGTCGTCATTTCCACGAGGTTTTCAAAGTACCTCCCTCTCCGCCAGGGTCGTGTTTTCATCAGACACAAGGACGTCATTTCGGCGGGGCTAGGGGGAGCGTTTTCAATTAATTTCCACTAAATAATTCACATTGCGGACTTGCGTCACGCGCGACGAACTCGAAAGGCGCGCCCTGTGCCAAGAACGCAACAAGTTGGACGCACAGGTGGACGGCCCTAGCGTGCGGAGGCAAAAGGGCGTTTGCACGCAAGAGGGCAACTGGAATTCCGCCACCGTTTATTAATGGACGAGAGGGTTGGAAGGGGATTTCCCCTCGTATAATTGTTCCTATGGAAACCCATCTGAGACGCGTTGAACGCACACCTTCGCTCGTTGCGGATGCGACATTGCTCGCAACAGGCTCGGTCTCTTTGCTCTCGTGGTAAAAAAAAATGACAACTCAAAAATTGTCAATTTCCGGTTAAATACTCTATAAGGTCATGCGGAATAAGCTTTATATTCAGTAATATCGATATATTTCGGTTAAATGACAGTATTGCACTTTATTTTACAATTCATTACCGTGCAATAAAACTTGATTTATCTCAAAATGAAAAATGTTGAGTTTGTGTCAGTATTAATGCGAGAGAGAGAGACGAAGACAGTGTCGAGGAACTATAGACTCGCTAACTGATTTGAGTACATCTTTTATTATTCTTTGAGATTACAAAAACAAAAAAGAGAGAATTAAAAGGCAGGGGAGTATTATTGGGGGTTAGATGATAGTTTGTGGTTTAGGCTATTGCAGTTCTATAGAAGTACCAAAGGTCGGGTTCATCTAAATTTTGAGAGATATTGTTCTCGGGTGTCAGTATTAATGATGTGCGATATACATGTACAGTATGAAAACATTATCATATTTAAAACTGTAGGCCTATTTTGCTCATCGAAAATACAGTACATTTTATAACTTATCGGGAATTATTTTGTGTTTAGATGTAGGCCTAGGGCGAAACTTAGAAAATATATAAATATTAAGGGTACTTAGACAGATGTTATACGAATTGTACTTGCGCAGTCGGGATTTCACGTGTGCAAATTTGACAAAGTCATTAGTTTACAAAATTTACTTAAGCTTATTGCTGTTTTAAAACAAATTTATGCATTTCTCGTGCACATGACTTCGCGACTGCCAAATTACAATTCGTAAAGCTTCATGTCTGAGTTCCGCTATTGCTCATAGATTTCTGCAACAACTTAAGAAACGTGAATGGCGGTTATTCTCGTATGGTTAAAAACATTCAACATCCTCTAACAGATTTTTTAAAACTAATTAAATCTGAACAAAAAAATCCAAGAAAGGAGCCTGATTTCACACGTGCATTCAATTTCAAATTCTATTTTACATTCCATGTGCATTATGGCAATATTTACGGATAATGTTGTTTTTTTTTAAAAAAAAAAAACAACTCTTAGTTGCTATTTGCGCAAAGTTCAAGAAATTGGCAAACTTTCCTTCTTATTTTTAAAACCTTTCAACTAGGAAACGCTAATTGCATGCAGCGGCATCGAACGTCGTTTCATCTCCGAGTTACTTGAAAATTTCACATTCCTCCAACTAATGATTGCCATCGGGTAAAATATTTCTACTTTATAGAGTACAATTATTTTTCGCAATATTTCCATGAAAAAAATAATAGCATTGCATAGTTAGGCTTTAAGGTCCCTTAAAGGTGATGCTTAGGCTAGCAACTATTAGAAGATCAAATCTGGACATTGCATTGTAGAAATCGTCTGAGCATCCTTCTGAAATATCTAATTTTTTATTCCAAATCCATTTCTGAGCAAAGTTGAAAACCGTAAAAAATGCCAAAAAATAAATCTGAATGTCATCCTATAGTTGGGCTCAGATGTTTAAGATTCGTTCTTGCTCGTACAATAAATTTCAGGAAGATTCACGTCTCAGATGGTATTTTGTTTGCCTCTCACGTGGTAAAATTCACTTTGTCCTCCCCTCAAAACAAGAAATCTGAAAGGTTTTACAATTGGGTTGACAGAAGCGTTAATTGCGTTTCGACTGGACATTATTCATGATCACGTCATGTGATCATGTTGTCAAACAGGACAGTTTCGACTGAGCATCATATCAACCATTTATACGTTTATAAAAAAAAATGCAGCAATGACAATACTGCATCAAGTGGCTGGTCAATTCAATATAGGTGTACTCAGACAGAAGCTTTACGAATGGTACTTCTGTCAGTTGTGAAATTTAAGTCTGCGATAGGAATGCAGTACTATATCCCATGATTACATGCGGCTGGCGTGCCTTTCACGTGTTGATAACGTACAAAACTAGAATGCTGTTCAAATGATTGTGTACAATTTTGCACATCTTTGCGTCTACATTTCGAGTTACTTGTTCATGCAATGCTTAGGAATGCTTGCCTTCTAAACCTTTCGATCTGCGAGTCTGCGCTTCCGTAACAATCGAGAATTGCGGTTTTTCAACACGATCGAGGCCAAATCCGCAAAATGGCGATGGACTTTTTTGGTCAAAATCAAAATAGAAGATAAAAAAAAGTTAATAGGAATCGAAATGAGGTTGCTTCGATTCCTATTTTCGTAAGACCGACCGGGACTAAATAGTTCCAGGAGGATTTCCAGACGGATTCAAGATGAGGAGCCAATGATGGGCTGTGAAAGCATTCATCAAGAGATAACATCCTGCAGCTGGGCTTCTCGGAAATCAGGCTCAAATTAGACAACAATGGTCGCCCGTGTGTTCGCTCAATCGATACATCTTCCTCGTTTTACGACTGCGCCATCTTGGATTTGCCACTTCTGTTTTTCACTGACTTTCATTGGTTTACAATTTAAGTTGTCATTGCAGTACAGTACGTGTAGTTTCCCCACATTCTTGACCTTTATGCTATCACATTGCATAAAATGACGCTAATTAGTACAGCTTTTTGATACCGGTACAACATGTGTGAATTACATTTTTATGAAAATTCAAACTACCAATGCATTGGTGCGTTTCATAGCAGTCTAGTTCCAACGTTTAAAAAACGTTTTAGCATATTCACAACCATGTTTCACCTCGTCTTATTGCCTCGAGGGTCTTGCATGGATGGTCGCGTGGCAGCCAACCACAACGCAACAGCCGCCAGGGGGCCCAGGTGGCGCATTGTGCGTTGCAGCGCCCCCTGGGGTGCATTGTCCGCGAATCCGGGCTCCTCCCCGATTTCCCGGGGCCCAGGTACCCGGACGACCCCAGCTCGCTTCCGCCGTAACCATGGGCACCTGCTGACGTCACGCAGTCATCAATCAATCGCTGCGCGCGTCGCCATAGCAACCGGAAAAAAGGCGAGTGGCCCAGGGAGGCTAGGGCATGGCATTTGCATTAACTACACCGAGCGCACTTCAAAGTACGCGTACGGGTACTCGACGGATGATCGGCGGAAAAACGGAGAAGATGGAAAAACAGTGAAAAATACACGGCGCAAACGGTCCCGAGAAAAACGCGCGCATCGCTCGCCAGGGGGACCCCTGGGTAGGATAAAAAAAATCGCAAAACGCAGCAGCCGGCGCGTTATCGAGATGAGTGTTTCTGATGCGAAAAAAATGCAGTTTCACCAATAAAATGAAGACGGGAAAAAAATGGAAATATTAAGACTATATAGCGCCGTTGCTGGGAACATAATAACATCGCTTGTTTTTTACGACTCATTTTAGCCCCGTTTAACGCGCTAAAGGACGCGTTCTGCTCGCGTGAACACCTGAACGCTAAAATAGCACTTCGTCTCTTGGCGAGTATCTGCGACGGAATTGACAAACTGAAAAGATGCATTTTCCCAGGAAGAAAGTCATCCGTTAGGCTTCCCGCTCTTGTTTGAAAAAAAAATCATTCTCACCTAAATTTTTAATGTAAAACCATTAATTTTTAAATGGAATTCGAAGTGTTTACCTTCGCAGGCATTTCCTGATAAATACAAGTACTTAAAAGCTCCGCGCGTTGGTTCACTTCTGTCGTGGTTTGGTCGTGGCAATAAAATTGCATATAAGATAGTAATTTGGGGAAATCATGGGTAAAGAATCTGTCGTCGTTGGTGAGATTTCGATTCTATTTATTTAAATGTAAGGGACTGTCTAAGGAATTGAAACTTAAGCTCCGAGGAAAATGAGCTTCATTTCATTCACTGTCAGTTTTGAATACGCAGTATATACCGGTAGTTTCTAAAATGTTCTATACTTATTTCGTTTTATTAAGCAGTCAACGTCAATATCCGTCGTGTCAAATTTTACGAATGATTCTACAAGACCATGCAGTCAGACTTTCAATCATTGACATTAAATCTGAATCAATTTCGAACTTCCGGGCCGCTTTGAACAGAAATATTATTGTAAAAATTTCGCTATGAAACTGCGTTTGATTAATTTTTCACACTTTACATTCATATCAACTGAGTGTTTTCTGCATACGGACCTTATGCAGATTTCGTCAGCATGTATATATCACGTGACATTTCATTCATTCCATTGGGGGAAAATTCTTTTAGTTGTTGATTCGATGGAAAAGATCACGTGATGTAGCCCCATACGTAACTCTGCATAAGGTCTATTTGTTTGACCGTGCACCATTTAAGCAAACCCACTTTTCCCAATAGTCAATTCAATTCAACTCAGTACCCTACAGTCAGCAACTAAATGTAACTAAATCCCAGTTTCAACAGTGCCCATACATCCATCATCGATCGACCCTCCACCTGGCGGTTGATTTCTTAAAAAAGGAAAGCGAGCGTACGTCACATAACGTGCGACGAACGTCCGGTGGATTTCGAACTAATATCTGCGAACTGTTCAGTTCTGAAACTGCGGCGCCACCTGCAGGTAGGGAGGAAGCGCGCAATGCGTCGAAGAGCGCTATAGATAGAATAGCGGACGCTTCCTCGAATGACCGCGAGAGGGCAGTTGCGTAGACGTCACTGCCGAGTTAATTTCCAGGGCGTAATGAGCTTCGTTGTTAATTGAAAATTAGGCCGATAAAGCGATGCGAATGGGCGATGAACTGCGAGAAGATGCCAAGATATAGGAAATTTATACTCGAAGCGCGTTGCCAGCACTTTATCGTCCACTCTCAAAATGCATCTCGCTCCCAACGGGAGAGCCTATATGGTTGCACAACTTACAACCGAATTTCCGCTACTTCCACTGCGTCGAAATTCTTTAAAACTATATATATTCCGTTAATTCACGCCTCTATGCGGTGCGAATAAATTAACAAAAAGCCAGTTTGCCTCGGCCGATGCGCCGTAGCGAACGGGAGCGCCGTTGCCGATCCGATTTATGGGCCAGTGCATGCGCTGGCAGGGCGAAAATTCGCCAAAAAAAAATTGAAAAATTCCAACGATAAAAAAAAGTAATTAATGCGCTGGAGGGTGTTAATAATCTACGCCCGCCGTGTGTTGTTCCCTGCGTTTTAATTAACATTTACTGCGGCGCGTTCGCAATTAGGCTTCGCTTAGCGCTCGAACGATGCTAAGGCGAATGCCATCGAGGCAGATAATTTATGCCAGTGCGAAATGACTTTTTTCGGAGTTTTCGACGTTGCAAGGTGAACTAAGGAAGTGTGACCAAACTACAGGCATGGGCCGTGACTGCGGAAAAATGGGAACAAAAGGTATAGTTTGGTGCTGGTGTGTGCAAAGACGGCTTTTCAGCAAAGCGCCACCTGTGAGTAGTGGGCTATTCAAGAAGGACGTCCGCAGGTCGGGGGTAGGGGGAGGTTGTTGTAAACCGGACGCTGATCAGAGATGGGGAGGGGGTGAACTACCTGTTTCGAAATTTTTGAAACTTTTCATATAAGGAACGATGTACACCATACAGACTTTGGGGACACCCTGTAGGTGTAGCAGTGTGTACAAGTATACATGAATGTTGAAATATTTCACCAAAGCAACTTAGAGATGACAATATACCCGGAAAAATCTAAAATTTAAGTTCATTGGATACAAAACTTCACACAAAAGCAAAGGAAAATGTCAAGGAGAATGGTTTCAGAATAAAAATAGCATTTTTTGAAACTTATGTTTTGTAACCTGACTTATTTGTGAGATATCCAGGATGTGGATCCAGATTTGGATTTTCGATTTATTATTACTGTTTTTGTAAATTTTCTAAGAATTTGGGAAAGAAAAAAATCGCACTTTCGCATTTTTCGAACTATTTTACCATAAAAACTTGGAACTTATGTAAACTTCCACAACAAGATTATTTTTAGAACAAGTTTGCGGACGTCCTATGGGCTACAAAGACGACTATAGACGCAATGCGCTTAGTGGGTAGGCTACGGGTAGTCAATTTTTCAAGTCAAATTGCGGACGTCCTCTTGTAGCTCTTGACATAACTTCCACAAAAGAACCATCCAACTTTCATATCTATTGGAACACCTTCCATAAATAGCTTTTCAGCTAGATTATTCACCCAGCTTTTGTGAACACCTCTCAAAATGGCTTGGGCATTCGAGCATTATTTTCTGTAAATCAAACCCTTAAAAGAAATGGTAAACATCCAAACAGTTAGGAAACGGAATGAAAAACCTGCAAAAATCTAATCGTAATTAACCTTATTGTCTGGTGGGAAAATCCCAACAACAAGCAGCTTTAAGCAAGGCCTGGCTTAAAATAACAACAGCAAATGTTGGTTTCTTGTGCCCGAGTTTTGCGCAAACCTCTCCTTATGATCTGTGCTAAAATGGAAAGGTCACCTTCAAGTGCACTTTTTACACGACATTTCAGAAGCGAGTAACTAAATCTGAAAAAAAAAATAGATGGACAACTGTGTAATTTGTTTGTTCCAGTACTCAAAAGTGCATTGCTTAGGCTATTAAATGGGTCAACACCAATGCAAACATCGTGTTAAGAGCGTTTCCTGCGATAAAAACTATTTTGTTGACACAACGTTATTAAATTGAAATAAATTTGATAGTGTCCACGTTTAGCGAGCAGCGCTTGAAAAGCTGCATCGTTGAGACGTCTTACGAGGATGACCTCTTGCCAGAAGCATCCAATAACTTTGGACTCTCGTGCGTGGAGAATTTCAAGTTGATCCTAAGAACATGCTTCCTGGCATACGAAATTGCTCTAAACATTTAAAATTGCGGGTGATTCGGAAAACATCGTTGTGCGTTCCAAATCACAATAGAATGCCCAAACAAAGACCACTTCCTGTTCCTTCTAGTTTCAAAAGGGCAACTGCCAGCAGGCTGGATTGGCATGTATCTGACGGGAGGAAGAAGAGCATTAGATAAGTCAATAACGAGTGACGTCACGCTTCCTGGTGTGACGTCATTCGGGAACCCATTTGTCATCCTCGTTGATCCACACCGGAAGTGGCAGCGGTACTGCGTCTAACGTGTAGAATGCCGCGGGCCATTCATTGTGATCTGCACTTTTTCTTCTCTGTGACAACGGGCGATCCATCTCAAAATCGCAGCGCCATCTGTAATGTATTCCGTGCAACTCCTCGGTGCGCGGGAAATGTTGCAACAAAATGGCGACGTACTTGAGTTATTAATTCATATCATTTTAAGGAAAATAAGGGTATTTTCTCCTAAATTCGACATCGTTTGTTTGTTTTAAGTAGTTTCCGACATTTTCCATATAAAATCTCCAAAACTTCCGATACATTCCATGGCAAATTTGCGAAACATCCAGTTGAGAATTGAATATCGGTATCTATCAGTTGCGCAAAAGGCTTCACAGATGGCGCTGGAATATCGACAAATGCGACTCATGGTCGAAGCGCAGCACAATTTCCATCTATATGTGCCATTTCTGTACTCGGTCTCCAATAGATGGCGCTGGGGTATATGGGCAAGTTTTATTCACTCTTAACGTTTTATTATCGTTCAGAAATTCCAAATTTCAATTACTCCAATTAATTCCCACGATAACTGGTTTCATTGTCTCCTAGGAGAAATGTTCTCGATCAATAATCGGTTCGCAAAGATGGTCGACGAGGCTTCCAGAGGATTGATTTTGCGAGGACGCATTCCAGAAAACCGCATTTTCTGGAAGCAGGAATTCGTGGAGCCCATGCTCAACGTGCCCAACGGTTCATAAAATATTCAGAAGGCCAATCAAAAGAGGCTCTGGCTCGGTTCATTAGCTCAGTTATTAGATTCATTCTTTGGACAGCTCATTAGTACGATATGCCTGCGAATCCATATGGGCGGAATGCAATTAAGCACGTTGCGGATGATTTTTAGCAAATATTTTGATTCCTTCCCCTACCTGCCTTTTGTATTAAATTGCCATCAACTTCGATTGTATAGTGCGTGCACGAGCAGGCCAATGGACCGAGGAGAGGCAAAAGCAGACAAATTATATTCGGTCATAAATGCCATCAGCATGCAATGCACGCTACTTGCACGCTCAGACCATTGTATTCCATTATTAGCATATTGTTGAAAACTGGTATGGATATGCCTCCTCGATACACAAACACTTGATCGAAATTCCGAGTCGTGAATTACCCGTTGTACCTTTTTGCATATACAAGGTGCATATCAAAACTTCTTAACGCAATGGCAATAACACACCTCACCTTATAACCACACCTTATATGTACCACTAATATTACAATTCGATTCCATCTCATCACGTTCAGTCCATAAATTACATGTACTGTATATAGTAATTTTATTTGTTGTTTTATCCGAAAACAGACTTATGCCTCACGTTGTAGTTGTACGCAGAGTGGTAAGCGCCTGCAATAAGCATTCAATGTATTCTTACCCTAAGGAAACATCGAACTTGTTTTGAATTTCTACTATAAGCATTGATAAACACATGAATATACTTCCCTAAACAAGTTTCCAATTCTATTTGCATTGATGAAAATGGACTGAAATTCCAGATAGTGCATTTTCCGAGGTCCATTTTTACGTAGCAAAACTTCTTTACTAAATAGTTAGGAAAAACAAAGCAAATCTGCCAAAATCATAGCAAATATCAAACTTTCCACATCTGGTGTTTCTCCGATTGTTTTGGTCCAGTTTCATAAATATAAATATAATTTGAAAATTATCAAGTACACTGTGCATGTGTATACTGTATTAGTTATACGATCCGTACAAAATAGGTTCGATATACAGAGTGAGGCACGAAAAGTGACATTTGTAAATAAAATTAAAACAATTAAAGCATTTGATCGAAACGTGATTCTAACAAAATGTGTTTGGTTAGGTTGTTTAGGCCATTTTTTCTAGTTCAGGGATTTAATTTCATCTCAAAGAATGTTACTTAACTCATGTACATGTTATATTTTGTTTTCATTTTATTTAAAATGTCACTTTCGGTGCCTCACCTTGTACATTAATTAACATGTATATCCTCAAAATGCTTATTGAACTGCATTTATAGCCTTCAGCCTGTTACATCTTGATCGATTATCCGGGGAATTTCATTTGAATCCACAACTGCGCACTCGAATTAATCCTGCGCGCTGCGGTTGATTGCATAGTAGTTCGAAACAAGCGAAACGCATGACTTAAGAATGAACGTTACAAAAACAAAATGCAAGCAAATGAACTCTTGCAAAGTAAACGAAAACAACACTTTCAAATTTCACTTTCGGAAAACTCGAAATGTGCATTCACTCTTGGACAAACATTAATAGTCTCGAATGCGCTGGAGCTGCGTTCATTTTAAGAAAACGATTGCGTCACTCTTTTGAACATCTACGCCATGGTTTGGATTCATTCCGTAAACTAAGCCTTATTGGGCTATCAAGCGTTTAATTTCCCACTAAAATTAAACCACGTTTGGGTAATTAAACGAGGCAATGTTAGAGGCTTAAAACAAAATAAAACAATTCGCACTATGATGTCGAAAAATGGACATTACATTTAGAAACTGAACTCGAAACAATCCCCAGATTTAGAATTTGTAATCTCGAGGATGAATGCGATCGAAAATAGAATTGATCGCAGTTTGATTTGCACAAGTTTTGACATTTGATTGCACTCATCATCAGCGGTTGATGATCGAAACTTCACACATTTGGAATAGATAACAATATGAATACATCACTAAATCTTTTTTATCTGTCAATTGCTCCACGTATTAATTTAATGCATAAAATTTTTGTACTATACGAAACTCGCAGTTATCGACATTGCGCAAAATCACGCAAAAATTTTAAAAAAATTTCCATTATCATTTGTGCTATTGGTTATGGTCCAAAGACGCTTTTTCGTACAGATTTAAGTATCCCTGATCTAAACTTCTCGAGAACAGATCCAGGATTTCGGATTTTGAGCCAGGAGAAACATACAGATGTGAAATTTTCCCTTGTGGCGCCATGTCTGAACTTAAATAGTTTCAAATTTTAAAGTATTTCAAATCTCCGGTTACAACTGAAAAGAATTAACGTTTAAGCATTTCCGAAAACAGTGGGGTGCCCTCTAGCGGCCTGCGTCAAATTAAAAAGGTGGCATAAGCCGATCCCAAAGCCCCATTTCCACAATGAAAAATGTTTTATAACACAATAAGATGTATTTCCCCCCTTCTTCCTCACCCTTGAAGCATGACTCAACTATCTAAGGTTGTTCATTTGTATTAAATTTTACAACTTGCCATTTAAAAAATAAATCTAATAATCCAAAATTAACCTCACAAAAAACCAGATTCGATTTCATGTTCGTCACAAAACCAAATTCGACGTCACATGTGCGAAATTATAATATTTTATAAAAATTAACAGTTTTATTTAGAAGAGTGCTGCTTCTATAGGAGGACGGGGAGCTATCTGCTTGGAACTTATAACCCTACCTTAAAACAATAGCATGTATTCAAATTGCGGTTTTGGGCATGTAGACCAAGGCCGCCGCCAGAGGACGTCAGTATATAGCCAATCGAAAATCCCTGCAGATGGTAAAATACTTCGAGTGCCGACAATTCTGCGAAACAAAAACATAAAATAAAACGCAAAATGCCTCACGCCTAATAAAATCCACAAAAAAATCAGCGGCGTTACGAGCAACGCGGGGCATTTTTTAGCCCTTACGTTTCAATTTTTCCCCACCAGGGTCCCCGAAGTGTTGATCGCGAGATAATTAAAGATAAGAAAACGAGAAGCACGCAGTGAAATTATGATTAAGAAGGAGGGGTGGAGAGCCCATTTTTACGAAATTCCAATCCGTGAACCAGCGCCTGCACTTCGTAAGCCGCGGAGGGGTAGACGTTCAGTGGGGGGAAATTTCCCACTCGTGTAATTTAATTATTATGGATTAATGCGGAATATATTCCTCATCGACTTTGCGTTGCCGTTTGTCTTCGAATGAACTCGGGATCGATCGGAGTCAATGCGGCTGCGGCTTTTCGCTGAAAACGAGTGAAAATCCGACGAAAAAGAGCAGCTGCCAAATAATCCCTGATGTCGGGGAAAACAATGTAACTTAAATCAGCCCTAAAGTCAACTTCTTGTTCGCAAATGTCACTAGGGGGCTCTCCAAAGCGCGCGGCATCTCAGTCCATGCCGCGGAGGAATTCGCCGTACGTACAGTCGGTTCCGGTTCATTGAGAAGCCACTTTGAGACGATACTAGGCAATTTGTATCCCGAAACTTGTTTCCAATAATATTATTGCCTGATATTTCCCCGTATGTTTGGAAAAATTTCCTTCCAAAATATATTTGCAGAATAGAAAATGATCCTATTCTGAGCAACTCATTTCTGGAAAGAAATTGACGTCATAGGTTTTACAGCCATGCACAAAAGTTTCTTCCTGTTAAATAGCCAATCATCAAAGGCATACTGTATGGAATAATGAAAGCAGTGCTGTCAAGTTAGTTTACCCATATTTCCCTTTTAAACAGTATGATGTCATTTACTGTGGGGATATATTCTGAAAATGTCACCCCATGTGTGCAGCAACAGAAAATTATTCCAGTTTGACATAATTCTCCTGCAATTTGTCGAAATTTATTTCCAGATACAGTATAACTTTCCTCGTGTGTGACGGCCTTAAGAGTGTCTCACAGTGATTCGTTTTCCATGGGTTGTTTTCGAAACTCCCAAAACATTT
>JAQGAO010001737.1:0-22824 GCA_034697705.1 Ommatoiulus sabulosus | reverse complement strand
CCCGAAGTTAAGCAACGTCGGGCCCTGTCAGTACCTGGATGGGTGACCGCCTGGGAATACAGGGTGCTGTTGACTGCTTTTTTTCCTTGTTTTTTTATTTTTAATGTTGTCTGTTATTTGGTAGTACATTTTCTTAAAATTATATATATAGTTTTATTAAAACATGGGAAATAACTGGGTTTTGATTGATCATTTTGGGTAATATTTATGACTGCTGACAAAATACCAGGTTGTAAGATTTTAACTTTTCTCAGATTTATTCAAGGCAATATTAATACACTTGTATGAAGTTTAATAACAGAATATACGCATGGTTTTGCAATACATCATTTTAAAATAATAAAAATTATCAATAGAAATTACGAAAGCTCATATCTACAATTTAAATTAAAATAGTTCATATTTTATCTAAGAATAAATCAAGCCAAATTATAGTTAAATAAAGTATTGTTTTTGTTTTAAATATATTTAATACGTTGTTGCATTACACTTTTTTTTTAAAATAATAAAAATCATTAATATGTTGTTGCAATGCATTTTTTTAAAAAAAATTATAAAAATCACGAATCGACGAAAAATTAACTTTTGGAGCTCCACTTTTTGTTATAAATGATAAATGTTTTCATCACTGTAAAAATTACACACCATCTGTTCCACAATTTACACAAGCGTACCTGGTTTAGATCATCCATTTTTGGTTTTCGTTGCTACGTTCTGGTAGAAAAATATTGATTAAATACGAAAAAAATAAAACCAACCACATGTTCAGTATACATGTATTTGACCAAATTAAATGGCTAAAATTGTTATTTTCTCAACGTGTAATAAACATTGTATTTTTTCCACATATCTCGTAGTAGTGCTGAGAGTGCAGTTAGTCAAATTTAGATTTGACGAGTGTTGTCAACAATCATGCTTTATTTCTAATACGTTCTGAAAACTTGAAACATTTGTAAATTTTTCTGCATTTGTATTAATTTATATAATTGAATTATTCAATTTCCAACAGGCTTAAGCATGAAAATATAAATTATAGAAACAAAGGTTGTACTACTGGCTTGGGTTCGTAATTACAAAAAAATATCAGATTATGCATTCCACATGCAGTATAAAATTTTAAATAGATAGTATTACATTATTTCCATTAAAAAAGGAAATCATGATTAAATTACATATGGCACCGCGCTTGATATGGAAATAACGTGTTTTGAAATATATATTTTTTAAATTAAAAAAGCATCTTCCTTATATAGGACAAGAGTAAATCTGCAAATATTTCGTAATTTTAAGCAGTAGTACGATTGATTATCATCTTCGATCAACATTTTATAAAATTTAAAAAAATTTTAAAAATAAAAAACACAAATAAATAATTTTTTTACGGGCACTAAACACTATATATAAAACATATTAAAGTTTCGAAAGTATCTCTTGGTGTCATCCGCTTTTCTTTTAACTTTGTTAATACTTGATACTGATGTTTTTGAAATTTCAAACAAATTAAGGTGAGTGCGGAATGCGTTTCTTGGTTATCTCAATACCATTCCCATTTAGGAACTTTGTTTTTGAGAACTTTTTATGGTTACGTCCCTGCAGATTCGTAACAACACGAGTCGACTGTATGTTGTTCAAAATGTTACATAGCCATGAAAATACATTCGTTTGAATTTTCTTAAAACTGGTGCAATGGCACATAGCTATGAAAATACCTATTTATGAAAAAAATTTTTAACGAAAAACGAAACATTTTCTTTTCGAAAAAAAATATGTTTGTGTTGCATCTGATTTTTTTTTTGAATCTCAAACAAATAAAGTTGAGTGCAGAATGCATTTTTCTATTATGTTAACGCTATTCCCAATTAGGAACTTTCTAAATACAGTACATAAATTGGAAAAGGTTTTGATTTAGCAAAAAGTGAACTTAATAATTTGATGAATTTTCATCTATTTCTCCTCGAAAAAGAAAATGTTTGTGTTGTAACCGATTTTTTTTAAAACAAAACAAATAAAGGTAAGTGCAGATTGCGTTATTTAATTATTTTAACGACAATCCCAATTAGGAACTTTCTATTTTACTAACTTTTTTGGGGTCCCTACCGCTTTGAAATTATCATTAATAAAAATTAGAGTCGACTGTATGTCTATATAAAGAAAAAAAATGGCACGAAGCCTATGAAAATACATACGCTTTGAAAAATGCTTGTTTTTATATGAGAAAGCGAATCAAACAACTAAATGTGAGCTCAAATTGAATTTTTTTGAAGGCAATTCCCCCAGAATTTTAATTTTCAACTTCCCTGCATTTTCCAGATTTTAAACAAATTTCCTTGAACAATGACAATGTTATCCACGATTTTGCAAAATCGACACTGGACAATATTTTGAAACATTTACTAATGACAATTTTTAATTTTTTTAAATCAAATTAAAGTTTGAAATAAAATTTTTTAAATAAATTAGCATGAACATTTGTTGAAAATTTGATAATTATGCAGAAAGTTTTGCAAATTTGTTCTCGGAAAAAAGCTGAAAATTTTTCAAATTTGTACTCGAAAAAGTTTGAAAATTTGACCTTTGGAAAAAGTTGGAAATCTTGGAAAATTTGTACTCGAAAAACGTGGAAAAATTTTCAAATTTGTACTCGGAAAACGTGGAAACTTTCTCAAATTTGTACTTGGAAAACGTGGAAAAATTTTCAAATTTGTATACTCGGAAAAACAAGTGGAGAATTTTGCAAATTTGTCATCAGAAACTGTTGCAAATTTTACAAATTCGTCCTCAGAAACTGTTGCAAATTTTGCTAATTTGTCCTCAGAAACAGTTGCAAATTTTACAAATTCGTCCTCAGAATATAATGCAAATTTTGCAAATGTGTACTGCGAAAATTTGAAAATTGGCCCTGAGCTATATAACCACGTAGAATCATTAATTTTGGATCGTGACAACATTCACAGACTTTTTCAAAATAAGTCATTCTTCCCTGACTTTTCGAGACAATTTCAAGTTACCTAACTTTTCCAGGTTTGGGGGTATCCTGATTTAGGATCTTTCTATTTTACGGACTTTTTTGAGAGCTATAAACGAATAAGATTGTGTATATATATATATAGATGTATTTTAAAAAAATTGTACATACAGCATATAAAAATACGCACGTTTGAAGTTTTTTTAAAAACTAGAATGCGAATTAGATAAATTAATAAACTTTGATATTTGGAACTGTCAACAATTTCATAAAAGTAAATCCGTTTACATAGGCGTTTCCAACCGCCATTTGCCGCTAGGATGGTTGCTATGACAACGTGATGCAAGGCTATCTCAAGGTTCCATCGATCATATTTAAAGGGGAAATTTCCCTCGCCCATTTTCAGTGCAAATGCTTTATAAATCGGCATTCTTCCGGCTAGCTCATTTCCGCAAGTTTGCCGCGTACTCAACAATGTCTCTGAAGGTTTGTTTGTGCATCATTTCAAGTTGAAAATGCTCATATAATCGCTCGAATATAATTATGCAAAGTCACGAGCATCCATTTTTGCTAAGCATGGTGTTTTAAATTTAGGTCGGGGATAAGTTGCCGAGTGTGAATTTGTACGAAAACGCGCCTGACAAAAAAGTGAATCTTGCAGAGTTGTGTGCTGGTAAAAAGGCAGTCGTCTTTGCCGTTCCTGGAGCGTTTACGCCGGGCTGTTCAAAGGTATATATCGAGTACTCAGACAAAAGCTTTACGAATGGCACGTTTGGCAGCCATGAATTTAAGTCACGTGTGCAAACGGTACATTAATTGGTTTAAAAACTGAGAGAATTGTTAAAACATTTAGCGTGTAATTGTGCACTGCACGTGGCTTAATTCGCGACTTCCAAAAGTGCTGCTCGTAAATATTTTGTCTGAGTACCCCCCTTTTTCGCATGTTATATAATCGGTGGTCTGGAGCCAGATGGGGTCGAAGGTCGTGGCCATGGCTGTTTTGAGGCTTGACTGTGTGGGATGATTGAAGCTTGAAAAAGATGATGTAGCAGATTTCCGATTATTTGCGTGGGGTAGTCTGAGTTGGTCCTTTTTTTACATAGTTGCCCGAAATATGTTTCAGTTTTGTCTAGGAACAATTTTCTGAAAGACGATACAATATTGCTCTGAAATATCGCGATTTTTCCAAAATGCTAAACTTTTTTTCTCCTAAAATAATCAAGTGTTTTCCGAAAATACTGACGAGTTCAAAATAGAAACCTTATACTTTCCTTCCAAAAGCCGAGTTTACAAAAAAAAACGAAATATATTTCCTAACAACAATGTTTAATTTTGGTCTGGATGATAAAAATTGAAGGACGATAAAACTGCCCCATTCAATTGTTTTCTTAAAAATACTGACGAGTTTTCGGAAAATCTAAACCTTTGTTTCCTGAAAAAAAAAAAAGCCGAGTTTACCAAAAAATGAAACATTTACCCTAAAATGGCGAGTTTTTGAAAAAAAAAGCATTTTTTCCTTAAATACGGACGAGTTTTCAAAAAACGTACCATTTTTTCATATAAACGACGATTTTCTCTAAAACTATAGGCCTACAATTTGACCAACAATTAGTAATTTAACAAAAAATAAAAAAACTATACAATTTTTCTTAAAAGAGATCCTATAATTTTTTTTAAAAAAAAAATCACCAACACACAAAAAACGAATAATTTTTGTAAAAAATTGTCTCGAATTTCTAATTATGTTTTAGTTTTTCTCGTATTTTTCGGATTATTATGTGTTCCCCTTTCCCTCCCTCCCCCCCATTTCCCGATTATTTAAAACTCGTGGTAAAATGTGGAAATACTTTGTAGATGTTTAGGAAATTGTAAAATGTTGAGTACTGCGCATATTGCACAATTGATACATTTTATTGGAGAAAACCTAACACGCCTAAATCTTTCTTAATTTAGTTTATGAACTTGAACGATCTGCAATAAAAATTCATGGTTAAAAATAAAACCGGATACACACTAGACGTGTAATTTAACACATCAGGCAAATCTAGTAGTTTTAGAATTGTCCGAAAAAGCAGAATATTTTCTGTAACTTTCCCAAACGAATTTGAAAATACAGTAATTAAGATTCCTTTTTAATACACAAATGTTTACTTTGAAACACGTGGTTTTCCCT
Organism: Ommatoiulus sabulosus; assembly: GCA_034697705.1. Taxonomy (NCBI): domain Eukaryota; kingdom Metazoa; phylum Arthropoda; class Diplopoda; order Julida; family Julidae; genus Ommatoiulus; species Ommatoiulus sabulosus. The sequence continues at coordinate 17,686 of JAQGAO010001737.1, read as the reverse complement.
GGTTTTCATTTGATTAGGATCATGACTGTTGCCTTAAATTTGTTAAAAAGTTTTTAAGTTCACACGTAGCACGTTGAAATTGTTATAAAACCACGTGTTCAAAATTTCACTAAATAAAATGAACTAGCAGCCCACCATACTTATGTAATATTCCAGGAATTTAAAATCTTATAAAATAATGTTCGTACGATGTATAAACTGCATGGTATTGTGCTCTACGGGACACTTGCCAAAATCATTAATTACTACATTGTGATGATAATTACATCCTGTCGGAGTTAATTGTAGTTGGTCCAAACAGCTATGCAATTATACATGTGCAGTGCAAGTATTAATTAGTAAATGCATTAATTAGTACATTCTTGGGCAAAACAACGACATATAATAACCTTGACATTTTTAATGATGATAATTCAATATTGTATAAAGGATGTTCTGGAACTTCCAGGTAAGTTCCAGACAATTGAATTGTGAGAACAGGTAACCGAGCTGCACGCAGGAAGTTTACATTTTCGATCATTTCCTTTTAATTCCACTTCAAGAAAAAGTTTTAATAAAAAAAATATATATACAGTATTTGAACGGAAAGGCCCGAAAGGGACTAAAAAATGTCATTCATTGGAACTTAAAATTTCTTTTTGTACGACGAGTTTTTTTGGATATTTTCAAAAGCAAACTCATTAGCATTAGTAACCGTACTTATTGTGCATATATTTTGCTTTTTTCCAGACTCATTTACCAGGTTATGTTGAGAAATACGATAGCATCAAGAGCAAAGGGGTGGACGTGATCATTTGCATCTCTGTGAATGACCCCTTTGTGATGGGTGCTTGGGGTGAGCAGCATGGAGCCACAAATAAGGTATCCCCCCAGAGCTTCCCTGATGACCCACCAAGCAACTATTGCTGAAGACAGTTTCACAATTTGCATGCAATCTTATTTATTTCAGATTCGTATGCTTGCTGATACGAACGCAGAGTTCACAAAGGTATGGACTTTTGTGTAAAATGACAAATGATACTGTAAAAATTGTATTTAAAATAGAGTTCCTCCAAATATTCGCAAAATTCGATGGTGACCAAAAAATTTGACATCGCCGAAAAGATAATTGAAAAAATGACATTGCGAACGTACTCGTACAAGAGGTGTTCATTAAGTTTCCGCAATAATACTTTTAAAAAAAACGGCGTTAGGGATTTTAAGGCAAATTGTCGAAAAAATTCTTCCATCATTCCTGAACATATTTCAACCTTAAAAGATATGTTTCACAAATTGCACGGGCTTAAAATTCGAAAACAAAGATGGACTCTTGAGAAGATAGTGGCTCGCAGCGGTCTGTTGTCCATTTTTAACTTTTGAAGGGAATTCAGGAGCAGAAATGTGTGAAATGTTTAAAGTCCGAGTAATGACCATACGTTTGGTCTTTTAATGGTCTATGAGTGGATTGAAAAGTTCAGAAATGACATTCAACTTGTAATGTTGTCCACATAGAATTATGTCTTTAGTTTCGGAACTGGGTACCTCACTTGAACTCTGAGTGTCTCAAAAAAGTGTACACCAGGCAAAGTTTAATAATTTGAAAACTACGATATATCTATCAAAAATATCCCGATATCAGGGTTTTAAATGGTCGGATTAGGGAAAGTTCTGGATAAACCAGGAGCTAAGGACTTTTCCTCAAACTCGCAAGTTCCTTAATGACTTAAGCAATTTTTTTAGTCAGTATGACAAGCGAGAAAAAATTTGTTTTCTCGGCACCCCAAAGCAGTTGGACAAATACAGCTGCATGAACAGAAAATTAGGAATCTGCAAGAAAAGCTCAGATTTTTGTTAGAAATTACAATGTAATTTATTTTGATATTGATTAAATCCTCGTTACTAACTTGGATTTTATTGTCCTGCAGGCTGTAGGAATGGACCTGGACTTGACAGCCGTCCTCGGAAGCGTGAGATCGAAGCGGTATGCGATGATCGTAGACAACAATGTTGTGAAAGCACTAAACGTGGAAGCAGACGGCACTGGACTCACATGTTCCTTGGCCAAATCTATCTTAGACAGTTTGTAAACTGAATTGCGGGGTAAATTTATTCATTATGCCTGTACATAAATATTTATAATAGAAGTCTGAGCAAAATGTTAATTACCATTTTCTTTACGAGAGCAGAGAACAAGTATTGCATATCCTTTTAGACTAAATAAAAATAGTTGCAAACATCAAAGTTGTGTGTTGAATTCCACATTGATAGAAAAATGACATGAATTTGACCTGAAATTTTACCTACTACACAACATTAGACAAATGATCGTTAACAAGACCGGTGTTTTTGGAAAATACCAAATATCTGTCAAACTTTTATGTCGAAGCAAAACGTGACAAGTTTCTGGAGTGAAATTTTTGAAGAGTTGAAAATTTTGTACAAAACAAGGGGTCACACACGAGGCAATTTTTTTGCCGAATTTCATGCAAATTTAGGCGGGTCCGAGAAGTCACGCTCATATTTCCGAGCATCTTACTAACCATGGCTTTTAAAAATGAAAATTCCAAACTGAAAGTAATTCGATTCCATTAATGATTCATGTTTTTTATTGTTGAAAAATTACAACAATTGATTTCTCATAGTTTACAATCAATTAAAAATGGACTTTTTGAACATGCCTTTTATTTCCAGAAATATGGCAGCAAATTTACTCGTGTGTGTTACGACCTTAACGTAGAATTTAATTTATATTTAAATTCATATATTGCTGAAAGAGTTACCCCTGACCACCAATTTTTGCGCAACATGGTACGTGAAAAAAAATACTGAAAAATTGGTTTTGTTTGGTAAAATATTTTATTTCGCAAAAATATCCTTGTTGGAAGAATGATGCACATTTTTTTTCTTTAAGTAAATGAAGCTTTGCAGATGTCCATTATTGTCAGGCAGATATTTTTACTACTACTACACCAAAACCTGGTACGTTTCATTTGTGTATTGGTGCTCCAGGCCAGTTAAGATCATCGGTTGGTCGAGGTATGGCTTATGAGGAAACAGTAATAAAGAGTTGCAAAAAGAGAACTATCTACAGCATGCATTTATCCATCAAAGATTTTTTTTTTCTTATGCGGTTTTTAAAAGCTTTCTACTTTGGTAGTCTTCGATGAGAATTATACCAGCTGTACAATGTTAAGCCTAAGCCAAATCAAAATGGTGTTGCCAAGACACCGTTTTCAAGGTTAAGTAGCAAGCCTTCAAACACGTGTTCGATTTGTATATTTTCAACTGATTTCATTGACGTGGGTTGGCTACATTGTCATTATTTTAGATGGAATGAAGTACCATTAAAAAAATCTGGGAGTGGTATGCACTCAGGAAAACAACGGCTGCACATACAGTATGATCTCCGAAATTTTCAAGACACTATCCTTAAGAATCACTTTGTAATTGAATTAGGACAGCGCAATAAACTGCACGGTTAATGCCTGCAAAGTTCATGTATAACGGAATTGCCTGTATACATGTAGATGTTTGATCAGTCATCATCAAGGCTTTCATGTGTTTTACATACGAATTTTAAAGACAGCAAAGCTGCACCTTTTCATGACTTTTTTTCCCTAAAATTATTTAAGATTCCGTTTGGTACTCTGCCAGCATTTTCTAAATGGTTAAGAGGGTCTTCTGCCTTGAAAGATTTCAAGAAGCATGCACCCAAGAACTAAATAGTCATGTTTACAAACCATAATAACATGGCAAAGCTGATGAACATTTCATTTTGATCGAATAAGTATGCGTACACTTTTTATGCGCAATCCAATTAAAAAAAAAACAATTCAGGGCGATAAACAATAGTCATATCCCGACAGAAAAAGCGTCACCATAAAATGTTAAAAAGTGCAATTTTTGTTGCTGTAAATTTGACTGCAATAAAACGTCAATACTGATTTGCATTAAAAGTGAAATTATCTTAACGTACATTGTAAATTAGCAATATTTATGCAATTTTCTCACCGTGAATGAACTGCCAGAAAACAATTTATAAACTGTAAAAAAAAGATGTAAAAGTGCATTTATTGTGCAATTTTTACAAAAAAATTACTTTAAAATTGCAAATAAATGGCACAAAAATTTCACTTTTATTAGATTACTAATGTTATATTTCTGCAATCCTTGGTTCCATTGTACAACGGATGAATGTAGTTTTAATGCAAAATTATTGCCAATTGCACTTTTTTAGTGGCAGATTTTCTCCTGGGGTTTGATAACAGAAAATGTTTTAAAAATTAGCCTAAACCAGGATTGGCATACACAAATTTGGAAACAACACAGTGAGCAAATAGTTAAATGTTTTCGGCTGCATTTCCCCCACTTTTTCGAATAAATACTGTGGCAATTCCGTAACAATTTGAGATCGAATATTCGATTTTGTAAACTATTATTCTAAATTTTACGCTCAATCGAATTAAAAAAAAATGGGTGCACGATGAGACTGTCATAGTGTGAGCTATAGGCATACGATTGGATAAGCATGAATGACTTGTGCCTCAACACAATTTACAATCATTTACTGAAATTTGGGCTACGCTGACTTCAAACAAGACGGCGATGACATGTCGCAAACATCCTTCTGTCACACCTCCAACAATTTTGGACAAACCGTGGTGGTTATAATAAAAACCACGGTTCCCAAAAAAAAATACCCAACAAATTGGGAAAGATAAAGTTTAGGCAACTTAAAACAATTTAATACACAATCCCGCTCTCATTTCAAAAGAAAAGTAGATGCATTTGATGGTTCAAATCTTACAGTGCTAATTTATTATAGAGCTAAATATCTAATTTGGCATTTATACATCTATTTCATAAATCCATAATCTGCAGCTTATACCATCTGTGAAAAAATTCACATCATGGACTATGTCAAGGTAAATACGATCAGGGCTCCCCCCAAATTTCCCGTCGTCATCTCTCAACAATATTTCACGGCTGCTTTGTAATCAGACTTCCCAAATTCCAAACTTTTATGGAAATTCAGGAAACCAGCATTTTTACATCATTTTATACGCTCCCAAAGACATAGGCACAAAATTATTAGACTGGTTTAATAGAAATATAGATTAGCCAGATCCCCAACATGTTTTCACTATCCACAAGTTAAGATTCCATAAATGACTTGTTTTTGTGGCCTTACCTGGATATCTATATCCCCATGGTAATTCCAAGTTTTGTACATTTTCTGATTTTCCTGCTAGGGGGAAAACCCTGACACCAACTTAATTGGCAGGTGAAGAGAGGTCAAATCAGCGCCAAGCACTTAATTCTTGTTAAATGGGTTTGTACAACAAAGTTGTTACATATTTTTTGCGGTAGCGGTGAGTTGCACTCAGAACCATGACACCATCCTGCAAAAAAAAGTACAACTATGTTAATATCATCCATCATTAACCATGGACTCAGCGCCCGTTGGTGACCGAAGCCATCTTCCCCATCTCCCTCAAATCAAATTAATTTCTTAATAAAAACAAAAATCATGGTAAAGTGGAACTTCAACAATCCTGAATTTGGTTTGCAAAATACGATAACGGGAAAAATCGAGGCTACTGCACTGTCAATTACTACAATTTTAACAAACCATTTATTAATGATAATGTCAGGTAAGCATTTATTCTCTTCTAAAACGGCCAAAGTATTTTCCTAGTGTTTAAACAAATTTTCCTGACCAATGACAATGTCAAAATGTTATCCACAATTTTTCAAAATCGCCACAGGACAATATTCAATATTTTTTTAAAATTTACTAAAGAAAATTTTTAAACATTTTACAAAATTAGCTCGGAAATTTTTTTACAATTTGTAATCGGGAAATGTAAAACTTTTAAAAATTAATAGTCTAAAAAGATTGAGAATTTTGCAGATTTGTACTCTGAAATAGTTGAGCATTTTGCAAATTTTTACTCTGAAATAGTTGAGCATTTTGCAAATTTTTACTCTGAAAACCTGGAAAACTTTGCAAATATGTTTTCGGAATTGATCCAACATTTTGCAAATTTGTCTGCTAAAAATTTATCAAATTTATCGTCGGCATACGTTAAAAACGTTGTAAATATGACCTCGTATGAAAATGTTGCAAATTTATCGTCGGTATACGTTAAAAATGTTGTAAATATGACCTCGGATGAAAATTTTGCAAATTTGTCCTCTGAAACTACGGAAAATTGTGCAAATTTGTAATGGGAAAATTTTAAAAAATGTGCAAACATGTGTAAACATTAATTTTGGATTGTGAGAACAATAATACGGTGAAATTCCATGGCTTTTTAAAAAAAATTCATCCTTCCCAGACTTTCCATACATTTTTAATTTCCCTAACTTTTCCAGGTGTGGGGGAACCCTGTAAACAAACTTTGGTGCATGTTGCAAAATAAAATATATTTGCTCGGCTAACAAAAATTAACTTATGAACAGGCAAATCCCATCATCGGCGAATCAACTGCTCAAATCTAGGAAGTATGAAGCGAGATAAAACGTACCTTGATAGATAAAGCATAAAGATGGTTTAACATCACATGATTTGGTTCTGGAAGTAGCGTTGGTTCGCACTTTTCAAATAGAAAAATTAAAAATTATGAAGGATGCTTAAAATGAAAGTAAACGCGAGCGAATGATCCGAAAGACTCACCGATACTGGTATGTCCTTATTTAAAATGACCTGCAATAGATGAGGAGGCAAAATAGGAGGTCCATGTTGCTTTTCCGTTGGTTTTCTTTCAGGGATATCTTGGGAATAGTCACCCGGTGGTGAACCAGAAATGAATACTAAAAATAAAACAGGAGACTACATTAATCATTATTTACATGTTCAGCGCATGTATACAATCCCAAAGTCAATTCCCACATTGCATATAATGTTTTGTGAACATATTTTCGTTTTAAGGAGCGTATTTTTGCCCACTAGTAGCATGTTTATAGTAAGATTAATGCATGCACAATTTTCGAAAATTGAACTATTCTGTTCTGATAGTCATGTGTGAAATGTTTTGCAGAAATTTTTGTGGAACTATGATTATACCAAAAATCATACAATATAGCAAAATGGTGTATTTTCTTGTGATTATTTATAACAGAAATCTTAAAAACACTGAATATTTTTGCCGCTTAAACTTTATATATTACAATTTAGCGAAACTCACTTTGTGATGTGGGACTGCTGACGCTGTCCACAGCCAAGGCTTCAAAAACTTCAAAGTCTGCTTTTCGAACATTGATAATGTTATTTTTCGCTCCCTCGCCATTATCCACAGATGGCTGGAGAAAAAAACAGTGGTGGAAATTTCATAACAACGGTCATATCACCCGATTGCTTTTAAAAATTAACTTACCACACCAGGATCGTGTAACCATTGTCCATCTACGTTAAATTTAAACTGATGTTCACCTTCGGGTAAATCCATTATAGTCACAAAATCTCCATGGCTTTGGAAAACAAAGACGATAACAATTTAAGTAATAAATGGTAATGAAAGCTATCACTTTAACCAACAACTATTACATAAAAGATCGATGTTTGAGTGGCTACGGAAAATAATTTTTTCCTTGCATAATCTCTAAAAAATGATTTTCATTGAACTTACCTGCGAGCCATTGGAAGAGTTTTCCAATTTGTGAAACTACCGCTAATGAAAACCTGCTTCCCACCTCCATCCCATTTGAAAACAGTTGGAAGTGCTTTCTCGTCAATCCCAGCACCAACAGTTATGGGTGGGGTACTTGAACGGGGACTTATATATTCCACTTCCTGGAGGAAAAAGCATTTTCTAATTTTGCAAACATCAGGCAACAACGGTGTCAAGAACCAATAAAATTATTGAATAAAGTAGTACCTTAACTAAATCATCGCCACTTTCCAAAGAGCCTTGATACAAGATCTTGCTTTTCTTTGTGAAATCGAAGGCTTGGCCATCTCGAGGAGAAGGAATGCCAGTCTCGCCCGATTTATGTCGCTCACGACTTCCAGAACCTGAGTTGCCCATTGTTTAAACAAGTTAGGGAAAACAGTTTACACGCTACGCCTGCAGTGCGCCGCTCTGACCGCAACCTGTAATAAAAAAATTTAAACATCACGAATATGCAAGCTAAATTCTTGAAACATCAAAATCACAATGTCCAAACTCTGGAACTTGGAGTTCCCAAATTCCTATAAGATGTGCTTCTGCTTTACTGTATTTGGCCCTTCCTAAGTAAAATGTCAAGTGGTAATCTCCCTGATACCTCGCGGAAAGCAAATTTATAATCAACAACAAATACTACAAATTAAATTCTATGGCAGCATGCAAAAGTTATGTTCATTTGAAGCCACCATTAACAATTAAATGCCGTAAAATAGTGCAAACAGAAACGTTTGTTTTATTCCCAAAATTCGTGTTCTCCAAGTGTCACTCCAGGGAAAAACGGTCATCTCTACTAAATCCATTTTCAAACTTGGTTAGTCACCAACAACCATGACAAGTAGACAATTGTTTTCAGTGGATGAAATGGTTGACTAAAAATTGCATATCAACCAAGTTTGTAAATGGATGTAGGCCTACTGTAGAAGAGATGAGCGTATGTCACTGCAGTCACACATGAAGAAGACATGTGTTGCGTCGAAACGTAAGGTTTTTGTGAATAAAATAAACTTTTCTGGCTGCGGTATTTATGGCGTTTAATTGTTAGTTCAATTCCAACCACTTGATGACAGAAAAAAAATGATGGATGACGTGATTTAAGGTTATTGTTCCAAACATCCAACAAAAAGTGACACAATAGGCTCCCAGGCACTCATGATGATTTTGCAGCCGTGTTAAATGTACATATCATATCTTAACAAATATTGCATGTCTAGAGATCTCAAAGTTACAAAGGAAACTTGTTATCATTTCTGTTGCTCCAATTTTGCGTGTCGTATCCCATGTGATTTAAACAGTCAATGCTCGAGATTGCAAAGGTCGGATATCACAGAAGAAAGCAATTTATTTTCAGTGACTAATCCATAAGTGACAATGAGTGAATGAGCGTTTCTAAATGAATTCAACAAAAAAAACACCCAAAAAAACAGCATTGGGCACTGAACCCACTGCCGATGCCGATGGTCGAGTCGGTTACGCGCTTGAATCTCTACTCTAGGTTGCGGGGTTCGCTCCCTGGTCGAGGTCGGAGAGAATTTGAGGTCCCATGTAAGCAAAATACAAAATTTCCAGGTAGGTGACGCAGGCACAATCCCCTGGCATTGGTGTTAAGCCTCGTAGCAGAAATAGACCAATGTTAAAATCCATCAAACAAACTGAACCCAGTTACAAGGTTAAATCTTTTATAGCACAGTTGACAACAACAAAAATTATGAAATATTTTTGGAACATTAAGTAAAAGCGTTTGAAAAATCATGTCTGAGATTAAATCATCAATCATACAGACGTCATCTAAATTAAACTAAATTACAAACCGTGTTTTCCTTTATGAGTTTGATTGATCATTTGCAAAAAGATTGACTCCACGAATTGTGACAATTATGCCAAGACAAAGATAAATGACAACTATTGCAGAACTCAGACAAAATCTTTACGAGTCATATTTGGCACTTGGCAGTCACGAAGTCAGGTGTGCAAAAGGAATGCATTCACTGGTTTAAAAACAGCAATAACCTTGAATGTCGATTTCGCACACGTGACTGCATACAGCAGCCAAACTACGATACGTTAAGCTTCTGAGCGCCCCTATTAATCAATCCTGTAGTATATGTACCTGTAAAAAGGTCAAGGCCACATCGTAATAACCAGAGGCGTAAAAAAGCCAGAATCAACGGCATTTGGAAAAAAAAGCGCAGAACAGTGGACACGAACGACGCACTGCACATTCTATGACATTAACCAAACAGCTCGGCTACTGAGATAAAATCAGCTCAATTTAGCAAATGAACACAAGGCCGTTCACAGTTTTAAGGCTACCTGCATTTCAGCGTCACAAAAAACCAGTTTTAATTCTGAGACAAATTTTTCTGGAAAAAAAAATGAACATCTGAGCGACTTTCAAACGCGGTTCCAAAACTCACCTTTGTTCCAGTCTTTATGGCAGCAAACAACATGAGAATCAAAACAACTTTTACGAAATCACCGCGCTAAATTACATTTATAAAGGGAAATCTTTTTACTGATATTTGATGGATTTTTGTCATCCGTGTATCTCAACCCAGTCAGCAGTGAAATCCAATATGGCGGACGCAGCTGTTTTCTCGCGTTGCATGCTGGGTTAGCAACATGAAGCAAGCCGACATAAAGTAATTTTGTAAGCCGACTCGCGTTTTTACGAACATGGAAAGGGGCCATCCATAAAAAACGTCCGGGGGGAAAGCATAGTTGTTTTCAAAATTGGACTGGATACAGGACGTCCCTTATGGATGATCCCAAACCCAAAAGTTCGTAAAAGAGAATGTGCCCAATTTTAATGGGAATTGCTTACAAATTTAAACCGAAAAATGCAATCTGAACTATTTTATGTTGTTTAAAATTCATAAAAAAAAATATAAAAAAATCAGTAATAACTCCAACATGTTTTCCTTTTTCCAAATTTACAATTTCACCACGCAATTAACACATTAATACACAGGACGATCTCGGACATGTTAATTTTAATCCTTGAAGATTCCTTTTCAATCAAGTGCAGTGATATTAATTTTGATTGTAAAGACAATTCTTACTCTCTACCTTCAATTCCGAAATCCAACCATTATTTGCGAAGATTCCCCTTTCCGGAAGAAAACAATGAAAAATAATATAGTCTGTATGAGAAAATTGAGTTCGTAAAACACAGAACATGTTTAATTTTAGTGAATAAATCGGAGCGAAAATTAACATTTGATCTTGGGATACTTTTTGAGACAAACGCAATAGTTCGTAAAAATGTTTTTATTTTTATTTTTTCGTAAATAATGACACACGCCATCGTTATCCACGATTTTGCAAAATCTACATGTACAAGTACAATTGTAATAACATTTTACAATAGGCCTACATGTACATGTATTTACTAATGTCAATTTTCCAAAATTGGCATTACAATTTTCTGAAAATTTAACAAATTTGTATTCGAAAAACTGTAGCCTTGCAAAAATTTGTACTTTGGAATGGTTGAGAATTTTGCAAATTTGTACTCAGAATCTACAGAAATTCTTTTAAATTTTTAGTCGAAAACCGTTGAAAGTTTTACAAATATATGTTCGGAAGAAGTAAATAACTTTAGCAAGTTTTCCTTCGGAAAAACATTTGCAAATTTGTTATCAAAACTTGTTGGAAATTTTGAAAACTTGTTATGGGAAACTATTGAATTTTTTGTAAATCTGTCTTCGGAAACTGTGCACTATACTAAAGTTTTTGTAAATATGTCCACATTAAATATTTAAAATTTTGCAAATGATGAATAAAGCGTGAATTTGGATTTAGCGTTCAAAATCATCATTGACTGACTTCATTTTTTATTCATTTTTCTACGTGGGCATTGTTTTTCATGAAACGTCACTATTTTTGAGTAAAACTTGAAATTTTTCCTAATAAACGTTCCATGTTTTCTATAAAAAACATTTTATTTTACTTAAAGATATGTAGTATACTGTTTTAAGATTTGCTATAAAAAAATTGGTCCAGGGTTCCCCCAGAAATTTCAACTTCAACTTCCCTGACTTTTCCTGGTTTAAAAAAATGTCCCTGACCAGTGATAGTGTTAAAAATCGATATATTTTCTAAAATCGACGCAGTTAAATATTTTTCAAAATTTACTGAAAATATTTTGAAAATTAAACATGGACAAATTAAAAAATGGAAAAAAAAATTGCATGTCCAACTTTATAGTTTCATTAAAAAAAACTCGGAAATGGCTTATCTCCCGCAATAGACAATTCATAAAATATTTTTAATAGTTGTGAATATTCTGCTTAATATCATAAGTAATTTCGATCATTTAGTCAGTATTTTAATATTACAAAACCTCGTCGTACGAGGGAATTCAGATATTTGTAAAGTACGTTTATATCAAAATTATGCAAAATATATTAGTCCGAGTACCAGCTAATACGTAAAAAAATCGATTTCTAAAATAGGGTTAATTCCCGATAAATTTTATTTTTAACTTCCCTGAATTTTCCGGGTATAAAAAGAAAACGTTTCCCTGACCAATGACAATGTGAAAAAATTGACATATTTTGCAAAATCGACATTACAAACTATTTTCAACAACTTACTAACGATAATTTTGATAATCATCATGGAAACTTTCTTAAAATTTAAAAAAAAATTGCATGAACAAATTTTTAAAATTTGTCAATTTTGTATTCGGAAAATATGGGAAATTTTTACACGGAAAACGTGGACAATTTTGCAAATTTATTTTTCGGAAAACGTGGACAATTTTGCAAATTTGTACTTGGAAAATGGGCTCTAAGCTAACCATGTTAGAAGTATTAATTTTGGATCGCCATGACTACGTTGAATTTCCCTGACTTTTTCAAAATAAACGATTCTTCTCCGACTTTTTTAGGTCTTCCAGGTCTGGTGGAATCCTGGCGAAACTTTCCATTAATTACCAAAATCATCCAGTAATTAAGGTTTTTTTTTCAGCTGCTCGATAATCGCTTCCAGAACGAGCTTCAACACCGAGTGAGGTGGCTGAGTGGTCAGCATTCTTGCCTCGCATTCGGTAGACCCGGGTTTGATTACCGTGTCGGCTATCCTCGATTGTGGTTTTTCTTGGTTTCCCATAATTCTTTGAGGCGAATGCTGGGATAGTTCCTACATGAAATCGGCCATGACCGTATTCCTTTCTAATTAATATGATGGGATCCATCTTGACCAGACTGGGGCTCATTGTGGTTGTAGTGTGCACAGGCATCATGGTGCCTGTATTTTGCAAATATTCCCTGAGCTAACACGTAGAAGGATTAATTTTGGTTTGTGACAATATTAATACGTTGAATTACTCTTGACTTTTTCAAAATAAATCATTCTTTCCTGACTTTTTCAAAATAAATCATTCTTCCCTGACTTTTCCAAAAAAATTCCAGTTTCCTTACTTTTTCAGGTTTTCAAGGTCTGGGGGTACCCTGAATTATCTCAAAAATACACATAGTTAAGGTAAAGCGTAAAAGCGTGGTTTTAAATCTTTCTATCAGTCATTTTCCAGGAAATTTTCCACAAAAAGTTTGTTATAACTATTTGAATTTCCCGCCCGATTACAAGCTACGCTCGCAGCGCCATCTGCGCACCTACGAAGATTCCGAAAAGTTCGTGGAGCAAACGTGTACGGCAGATGATCGGCTGAAGAAGTGTGAAAAACATTTATTGCGTTTCTTATACTGGGATCTTAATTAATTTGGGGAGCACTTCAGTGAAATATGGGTCGGAAAAACAAGTCCAAAACGAGCAACACAGCTTCCGTGAAGGCAGAGACGGGTACAACACCAAAACAAACCGCTAGTACACCACTTTTACCAGAGTTGACTGATCAGCTGCTAAAAAGTAAGTAGTCTGTTGTATCAGGAATTTCACAAAGAACGTGTTTTTGTAGGGTATCAATGAAAATATCTAGTATCCCAGTCGTCAAGACTGAGACAAAGATTTCCATCATTCACACGCTTCTCTGTTTTCCCCATCGTTAATCAGAAGACTTTGGAATCTTTGCTTATGAAGCGCCGTTACTTATTTTGGAGTCATTTGGCGGACTTTTCGAATGTCACAAATATCCGATTCATCCAAGTCACTAACTTGGAATAAAAGATTTACTGTATTTAGTAAATGTGTGGGAGTGCAAGTGTATTTCATTTGTAGTTGTACATTATTCCACAAATAATAATAATCATCATCAAGTTACGGCTTCAGGCCAGGGGCTCGTCCAAATACTACGTTGCCAAGTTTTTGCTATTTTTCAACCCCCCCCCCCTCCCCCCTGTCGCTGGTTGTCGCCAAAGCTTGTACCCCCCCCCCTCCTCTTTAAACTACGTCGCCGCCATATTTTTAACCCCCCCTTTTTGGGGGGTTTAACTTTTTTAATTTCAATTACATTCTTTTATTACTTCAATTCTTCAATTACACACTTCCCCATGGGGATTCAACCCATTTATTAATACTTCCAATGGTCCCGAAACGTTGTTCAGCCAAGTTGCTGTTTGGTCGTTGTTTTCGTTTTTGTTTAATTTATTCTAACGACCACTTGAAGAAGATGTCTTTTGTTAAAATTGAGGTATCATCGCATCTCTCATACCCCACTCTCCCCTTTGTCGCCAGTTATCGCCACTGAGCCAACCCCCCTCTTCCCTAAAATGGCTACGTAGTTTATGGATGAGCCCATACGACTTGTCAGAATGAGGCAACCTTTAACGATACAATTTTATAGTGGATGGCATTAATTAAATATTACGCTTAATTCATATTTTCCGAGTGTTTCAACATTGGCGTCATTTGATTCCATGGTCAGTTGTCCTAAAGAAGATTATTGAACCAAAAAACTCGTATACAGTACATTCGATTTTGCTACTCGTAAATCATTAATTAGAAATTATTCACAAAATTTGATAAATCAGTGTCGTGTTAACCATCATCACGAAGAACTCGTTTACATTGGAAAGAACTCATTAACTAGAAATTATTCAAAAAATTAGATAAACCTTTACGCTCACTGCATTTGTGGACTACAATGGAATGTTGGCTTTATCATTTTTCTGCATGTATCTAGGCTATCTCTTGCCAAACAGATAATCAAAAATATTTTTCGGTTATGACATTGATGCGTACCCGAACGTGGACTGAAGCTTTAAACATTGTTGGGGGTCACATGGAACCTCACAGACTATTTATAACTAAGAGTTTGGGTCAAGCTGAAATGTTAAGATTAATTGGTATTAGCATACTTTCCTTGCATGCATAAATTGAACACTGAACTAGATTGTCACAAATAAACATATCAATGAAGCCTACCATAACAGTCGTTATTACTTATTAGTCAGCTTTAGGAAGGAAAAATAGCAGCAAGAGCGACCCAATGAAAACAACTATGCACAAATATGATACTAGTACATCGTCTTGGTTACGAGGAAGTAAACAGGCATCAGGCGACACCACAATGGATGGCTTCTTGCCCAGAACATAGTTGGAATCCTTCACCAAATGCGATACACATGCCATTACATTCCGTGGCTCACGAAGCCCATGTAAAACGTCGTCGCAGGTACACAGGTGTTCCTGTAACGAGTATTGAAACAACCATGTTCTGTGTGATTTAAGCGAGTTTTCTATAAAACAAGAACATATAGCATTGCCTATCACATACATGTATATTACATAAGCATAAAGTAAAGTGAAGGTAAAGTCAAAGAAGAATTTGAATAATCTTCCTTAAATGCAAGACTAAATATTTTTTTCTCTGACATGTCAATACTTTAGTCTATCTCAAGACAACGTTCGATCGGCTATAGGCCTTCATCAGGAGATAGATAGCCTAGAATGGAATTATATTAGTTCAATTCCACAATTAAAATTTTAAATTTAAACTTATATAATTATGCTTCACAACAGTGACAATACATTGAGTTGAAATAACATCTTACAAATGTACAGAAGATGCAATTAACCTACGTTAATGTTACATTTCAATCTCTGTAAGATTTAAAATAAAAATTGCTAAATATTTGGTTAGTTGACCAATTTCTTCACTATGTAAAATTATTTTAGTTTCTAAATACGTAACAACGCTGAATTTTGATAATAAATCTACATTAGATACATACTTCCAGCTCGCAATTTGAAAAGTTCTACAAATGCAAAGGACATACATTGTAACGCAATAAAAACTCAGGATTGATGACGGCCTAGGGCTGAAACGTTGAGGTAGAATAAAAAATTGGTAGATACAAATAATCAAGACTCACAATTCAAAAGAAGAATTTTGCAAGAAAAATATATAAGTGCTTAATAAGATAACAAAACCAAGACTTTGGTGGCAAGCAGAATGCAATGGACATGCTTTCCTTCCAGGCTCATACCCATTAACGGTTATAAACTTGCAATAAATCTCTGCTAACATTTTCTTCACTTACAAAACTACCTTTCATGAGGTAAATTTACCATATCAGTTAATTTGCAAAGTTTTAAAGTTTCCATTTTAATGGACCATGAAAGTGTCATTGCGGCTAGCCAAGGGGTCGCTCATGCATCTTTAAGTCGATGTTAATGTTAAACCTGGATTGCACAACTATTTTGTACAGGCATTAGAGTTTTGCTGATTTTCTGATTAGTCCACTCGCCTGATTGCTCGCAAATTTTCAAGGAATACTGTTTAACAACCGAGGAATAGAAAAGGGGGGTTAGCGATCCCACAAACATTACCCAATATGCATTTTCGTGTAAATGCGATTTTTGCTATAGCAATAAATTTACGTTAGATCCTCTGTTGCAATACTGTATCACACCGATAAAGAAACTGAGATGAGACAGAAAGCAACATCAACAACAACCATAGCCCCCTATACAAACAGGCCTTTGAAGCCGAATCTTCGTAATGAGAAACATATCACGTTAGGTGGCGCTAGCATGTTGTCATGGTTTAAGGCTTAACATATGAGAACATTATAGCGATTTTGTACGATGTATCGTTTTTTCTCTTTCAAAAAAAAAAAGAATTCGATTAAAATATACTTTTACGAAAACAACAAACTAGTAATATAGTATAATATAGTATTAGCAATATAGTATTTTAGAACCTGTCTCGAAAATTCAGGGAGAAGTCAACGAAGAATGGCTTATTTTTTTTTACAAAAAGTCCGGAAAAATTCAACGTAATCATATTGCTGCGAACGAAAATTCATCATGGTTACCTCAATGCTCATTTTCTGAATAGAAATTTGAGAAATTGTCCACGTTTTTCGAGTACAAATTTGAATATTTTCTACGTTTTTTAGTACAAATTTGCAAAATATTTCACGTTTTCTGAGGACAAATTTGCAAACTTCTCCAGGTTTTCCCTGTTCAAATTTGCAAAATTTTCCACATTTTTCGAGTATATACTTTCAAAATTTTCCATGTTTTTTGAGTACAAATTTGCATCACTTTCTATGTTGCAAAATATTTTACGTTTCTGAGTACAAATTTGTAAAACTATTTTACGTTTTCCGAGGACAAATTTGCCAAATTCTACAGGTTTTCCCTTTTTAAAATTTGCAAAATATTTCTCGTTTTCAATTACAAATTTGCAAAACAATTTTTTTTTATTTTTTCCATGTTTATTTTCAAAATTGTCATTAGTAATTTTTTCAAAATATTTTCCTGTGATGATTTTGCAAAATATGTCAGGGAAGTTGAACAAGAAATCTCTGGGGGAACCCTGATGTAGCTAAAGTTCCGTCTTGCGGCGCATGCACATTATAAGAGTTTCTTGCGCTACGCTATCTAAAAAATACTGAATATCCATTATGCACCTTATTCGTTAATTATATACAATTGAACATCAAAAAACATGTGATTTTTTATATATAATTTTGAATGTAAAACACGTGCATATACTTTAAACATGCATTTTATATGTAGCATAAGAACAGGGTTCTCACACATATTGCAAACGAAAATCCCCTGACTTTCCCAGGTTTCCCAGAATCAATATTGCATTTTCCCCTGACCAGTTTTTAGACAATCAAAGT
>JAQGAO010001736.1:0-22830 GCA_034697705.1 Ommatoiulus sabulosus | reverse complement strand
ACCATAAAGCTTCATTATCCTGTATTTACGCTTGAGTTTATGGAGGAGACGCCTGTTGTCACGAGTTACCCAGGGTTACTGAGTTGAGGGGCTATAAACAGGACGAGGGCAGACAGGGGGAGGGAGGTCTAAAAACCTGGAAAAATACAGGATGTTTTTTATGGATGATCCCATAGCTAAAACTATAGAGTACTGTAAAATGCCATAACTGTTGTTTTTTCCAAAAATTCATGGCAAATTTGTTGACAGGAAAAAGGTGCCAAGGCCTAGACAGACGCACCCAAACTTACCCAGCCAAGCTTGGCACATGCCAGCATATGCGTAGTCGGATTGTTTTTTAATCTAATCGATATTGAATGTATGTTTATTGAACTTCGCACCTATAGTATTTACAAGATTCATAACAGGTGCAAATTTTGGCTTTATGCTTTGTACATACAGCCATAATAAAATGAAGGTGCAATATTTCGTTTTATTTCTCTTGCATTTAATTTTCAAAGTGCAATGTGTTGGGGTTCTGTTCGTCATTTCTTTAAGTGGCAGGGAATTTATTCCTAAAGATCTTGGGTAGGGCGTTGATTACTTGTTTTAGTGACACCACCTCATATCACTATGGTCACATTTTCACGCAATTATTCCTTAAAATGGTGTTTGATTGGCTGCCGTAAAAACACAAACTCCTTGGTGAGGATTACCATAAAACTAAACCATTAAAATGGCATTTTCAGGGGTATCCTGCAGTTAGCAAAAGGGAGTGTCATCTTGACCCTTATTTGAGATTAACTTTTTCATTCCAGAATAAATTTGAGCTCTGTTAGTTCAGGGCCCATTTTCCGAGGACAACTGGGCAATTTGTGACCTTGTCACAAATTTCATTTTGTGGAAACATTCATTTGGTCAGGAAATTTTGGTTTCAAACCTGGAAAGGTCAGTAAAGTTTAAAATGGCATTTCTGGGGAAATCCTGTATTTTACAGAAGGGAGTTTTAAAGATTTGGTGTGGCAAATTCTAACTGAGATTCAGTGAACGTTATGAACTTTGTTTTAAATTCAGCTGTCCGAATGGGGGTTGGGAAATCCAGTTTTCAGCAAATTTTGCTGACGTCCTCTTTTAATGCTCCCTAACTTTTATATCATGAAATAAATGTGTAATCTTTGACATTTTCAGGGATAACATGGAAGGTTCCGTGCAACAGTCAACATCTACACAAGCTGCCAGTCCTTCTCCTGCATCCTTCAGATGGGACAATGCTCTCAGAGAGATTGTGGCTAGATATGTAAATGACAACTACAGTTCCTATAGCGTTAGTTACAAGTTGTTTCATTCTCATTTTATTTCCACTATAACGAAGTGCGGCGTACTCTGAACTGTGAAAGTTGTACTTACTTATGCCTATTTATTTTTCTTGCAGAAACTGGGAGAAAAGGGATGCACTAAAATGGATTTTCTGAGGAAAATGCGTGACGAGCTTCATCTGGAATGCACCGATGTACAAATTAAAAATGCATTCGCCACAATGATGCGGAAATATAAGAATGTTAAAGACAAATTAAATAAAACTGGTTTTGGTCTGCTTTCTGGAGGGCGCAGTCTACGATCAGGTAACCTTTAATGTTTTGATATCATACATGCAAGTTAATAGGAAGCTTATTGAATGATTTCGGAACATAACTTCCTAAATGTTTTATTTTCCAGGCTGGATATTGCGTGAATGTCCGTATTTTGAAATTCTGGAAGAAGTGCTGGGTGAACGACCAAATGTTACCCCTCCATGTACGCTTAACACAACATCATTTGGACAAGTTGGTTCCGGTATCGAAGCTGTAGACATGATTCCATCAGGCTCAATTGACACATTGAATTATGAGCTAAGTGATCATGAAGAAATCCTAAATGCTCCTGGCAGCTCCGAACCGGCGATTGGAAATGATTCTGTTGACACCATAGCCAACAAGGTAATAATGTCATTAAAGAACGTTATGTTTTTCATCAGCCAATTGTACTATTCACCTAATACTCGTTAATGATCATTAGGATGATGATGATGACGAAACAGATATCAATGATGTCATACGGACAACAATGACTAACTTAGGAGCACGCCCAAAAAAGGAATCACAGAAAAACGTCATGAGTGCATTTGCGACTATTGTGGAACGGAATACAGAATGCATGAAGAGCATCGAAAAAGAAAAACTGAAGCTTGAAACTGACAAGTTTATGCATTTAAAGGAAATTGGCGAACAAAAGTTGCAAATCAAGTTACAAAAGGTACATTATATTTCATGCTTTGATTCCAGGTCATTTGTGAGTGTTAATTATTCCTTTTGTTCCAGCTGGAAGCTACTTCAAGAGCCCAGGAAATGCAGCATGCTTTTGAGCTGGAAAAAATAAAACTGCAAGGAGAACTTGAGATGAAAAAGTTGCAACTACGAATTGAGTTGGAAACATTGCGCAGGCAAAATCAGCCATAACATTTGTGGTATGAGGATTAACTCAAATTTTCTTCTTCTCAGCAAAATGAAATTAGTCAAGTTGTTCTGATCCACAATGAAAGCTTTTGTGTTTATCTCTAAGTGCATTTGCAAATTGTGCAAAATGTGACAGTCTCTGAGAACACATTTACAAAATTGTTCACAGTTTCTGAATTTTAATCTCCAACATTTTTTGTTTGCAGCACCATCAGATTCCACTGCGAAAAGTTCTCCATGGATCTTGCAATTGAAAAGGCAAAAGAAACAGACACTGGATGGGTTGTAGCCTTTCAGGGTTTTGACACTGGCATTCCTGTAGTTCCTGCCGCCAGGGGCTTGTGACCCCACATTCCTGGGCCACCCTTTTTTAGGCAAGATGGACCAACGACGGGGGTCGTTATGCTCCAGACTCTAGTTGATGTCAGAGCTTTTCTAATGTTTTGAATTTTTTTTTATTAGAGGTCTTGGCAGTGGCCTTGTTTTGGCACTGCCCCTTTTGGTCATCATTGTCACAATCGCGAGTCGTGATGTACTCCTTGTTAGGAGCTTTCTTATGTATTTTTTGTTTGGCCTTTAAGAGGCCCGCGTATTTGTTAAAAATCGTGCCTAGTTGTGCACGCACCAGGAACAAATGCCTTTCCACTATTTGTGACTTGCGTCGTTCCCTTATAAGCCACAGGATAAACTAAACATACGATTTAAACAAGTGATAGGTAGTAAATTATGGAAAGTGTCCTTAAAATACGAAATTATCACATATATCCTTATAAACGCATTGCTATCATTGTCAGAAGACTTTCGAAATCTGATGGTTTTGAAAAAAAAATTAGGCCACAGTAGCAAATTGCGCGCTTTACTCTGAATTATGTCAATACCTGTTTTTGACTATAGAAATGGAATCATTTAATTCAAGTAGGATTTCATCAGGGTAATGAGAAAGAAGATTTGGGATTGGCACTTTGACAGTTGTGAAGTCAAATGTGCAAAATGGACATGTTAATTGTTTTAATTATTAGCTTAATGTTTGTGCTATTTTTACACCAATTAATGCAAACCTTTCACACCCATGACTTTGCTATGACCAAAAGTGCCATCCTTAATGCTACTGTCTAAATACCCCTAGTATATTCAGTTATTGCATGAAACAAAGTTATTCGTAACAGTGCGCTGCTGTTGGACTAATAAATCCCCTGTGATATATTTTCATATTTTATTCTAATTTGTCAGTTCCTGAAAAAAACATGCAATTGCCATATGCATGTATTATTCTGGTAGTCTGGTAGCATGGTTCCAGGAGAGTAAAATCAGTGAGAAAGACTGACTTTCTTTTTATCTGTTCTCATTTTGACTTGCAATTAAGTTGTAAGAAATTCTTAAATACTAACATCTTGAATTTTGAACCTGAATTTCTGAGAATATATTGTAATAGCTATCTTAATTATGCATAATCTACAAAAAATTTGTGGACGCGTTTAACACCAAAGAGTGTGTAGATTACGAAAATGCGAACAATACAAATGTTCTGTGGTGACAATATGTGCAGACTTGGGAATGCACTGTACAATTTTTGTTGTCAGGGCCACGCCCTTTTGGTATGGAGGCAACGCTCCAAGGTCATTTCTAGACGGCGTCAGGGCCTTTGCCCCTTTGGTATGGGAGAACTACCCCAAAGGTCATTATGACAACATTCCAGGACCAACAATATATAGGACTACCTCAGCCCAGGGCGGGCAGTCTAATTCCTACTCGCCAAGACTAAGGACCTCGAGTCGACGTCCCCTATTGTGATATTGAATTGTTTTTAAGTCTTTTACTGAGGGACCTCTCCTCTCCCTATTGTGATATTGAATTGTTTTTAAGTCTGTTACTGAGGGACCTCTCCTCTTACTTTTTTTGAAAGTTGTGTTCGCGGCTACCGTTTAATTCAAATTTTTTTGATCGTGTTATCGCTGTTCCCACTAAGTGGGAGATTTTGTACATTGTTTCCCGCTATTTTGAGCGGCCCCTGAGCTCGAATTGACCTCAGGAAGAATAAAGGCCTTCTCTGGAACTCTCTCGTCCGTGTCGTTTGTACCTCACATTGTCAATTTTGTGAAAGTGTTTATGCTGCATTACAATAGGGCAAGGTTATAATCTTGACTCTAATCAATAAAACTCCATGTTATGCAAACCTGTTTGAAAACTTCGAAATGATTACTCATCAAATTGTAATAAAAAGTGCTACCTATAATTTTCCAATTGATGATGTAGAATAATTACAAGGAATGTTACAAATTGGTTTTACAAATTTAATCATCAGCTCATCACGTGCTTTATTACGTGTTTTATGCTTCCATAGAAAAGAATTCATTTATTTCAACATTTAAATTTTGAAAGTAAAACGATGGTTTTCCACATGAAATATAAGATTTCCACATGAAATTGCGAGTATTGCTCTTTTGTATTTCGTGAAATAGGTCATAGGGTTAATACCTAAAAGCCATAAAATTGACAGGCAGGTCCCCGTTATGTTTTTGAAAATGAATTGCATTTAGATTTTACGTTTTGTAAAATTAATTGTGGTTAAATTTAAGATATTCTAGGCTGAATTAAAAATGTATATTAAACGCCAAATGTTTATTTGGTTGTAATATTAAGTTCTCTTGTATTGGTTTAAGCTATTTCCTATGTATTCAAAATGATTTCCAACTAACTGTATTTTCTAAATTAAACTGATTTTATAATTGCAGGAATGTTTAAAGCCGAAGCGTTGAAGATAAGGAATAAATAATTATTTGTGGCTATGCTTTTATAAATCTCAGAGTATTATAGAATTAAAGTGTTTGGTATATATGAGTCAATTATATTTTAAATTTGGCAGTTTAATAACTTTACTATTCCCTATAGTCCCAGATTATATCTTGGAAACCGTTTGGTTGTTGTACTAAACAACTAAGACGCCATCAAGGAGGCGCTTAATTGTAAAATAAGGTAAAGCATTTTCCGGACGTCCAAATTTGCCATGTACATTTGAAGAAACTCATGTTTACAGTTAATTGCCAACATATAATTTTAATTTGCTGTAATTTAATTCATTGTCCTATATACAAAATATTTACATTAACAATTTTTTAAGACATATCGATAGCTGATGAAGAGACGTGAAAGGTTCACCGTCGTTTTGCATTGAACGCATTTAAAGGTTTTAGTGTAGATATACCAATGATCCTTTATAATGTTATAGCAATTGTATTGAATACATATATCTGATAACCTGGAATACATACTCTAAACCAAGGTTAATTCACTAATTTCCATGGCAAATTGCAAAGCTACCTTAGATGAGTTGAAAAACCTTTAAAGTTATTTGTAATACAAGGTATGCCCTAGGTAATACGCTATACAAAAATAAATTAGTGAAAAGATATATTCGGACATGTATAGAGGCGTAATTTGCTAACAAGATAATGAGCAGTATCTTAGCCTAACATTTTTAATAATGCTACACCTATCTAAAAATCATTTCTAAAAAAACAAAAAACAATCGAAATAATGTTCAAATCTCTGGAACACAATTTCAAAATTTTCACTTCAAATGTCCAAATGTTTAAAGTTTCCTTTAATATTAACCTGATTAGCAAATGTAAACAATGAAATTAGTACGTTCAATATAAAATTTCTGCATGTTTAAAACACATGTTCTGTAAGTTGACATGTTGGTAAACTGGTGGTGAACATTTCTTGAGAAAATATTCATTTTGAGAATAAACATTAGAGAAGTCACCTGGCAATGCCTGTAAGGGACATACCTTGAACATTTCACAATGATCTGTGAAGTTTTAAGGAAAATTTAGGTTAACCATATGACATTTTGAGAAACGTATAATGTTAAGAGTAAAATATGATATCCAGAAACGATATCATTGTCAACTCGTTTTGGTACCCTTCCATTTAACACATGGGTAGAAATACGGTTTGTTAAGTAGTGCCATCCATTTATCAAATCTTTCTTGAGAGACTACTTTCTCTTTCCCTTAATGTGTGTGACAAAGCAACCTTTGCACATATTTGCAGTATATAATATCAATGTGCAAGTTATGTACAAAATGTCAAGTCATTTATTTACATTAACCAAAAAAATGAAACATTGCTTGCTCAAAACACTAAAATGGGGCACAAATTATCCAAAAATAAATAGCAGCACAATGGTTTATAAACTAAAAATCCATCTGTTGAGCAGCATGGCTTACAGCAATTGAAGACCATAAATACAGTACAGGGAAAATAAAGCATAGGCAAATACCGATAAGTGAACACAACCCCATGAGACATTTTGCATTTACTTATCATACCCAAATAACAGAAAATAAGCCGTGTTATTGGGGCAATGCAATCCAAATTTAACGTAATCGGTGCTTTTTCGGTGGCAATTCAGTTCGCAGCTCCACCTTTTCATAAAATAAAGCCATTTAAGTCGTGCTGTATTCGACATATAGTTGGTCAAATACTAAAGGCCCCGGCAGAAGGCAAAACCTTGGCTATTTAGAATCATAAATAAGGGTGAAAGCACAGTGAATGCTTGCTATCAATGTGTTTCTATCAGCTTTTTTCCTGCTTGTTTTCACAATATTATTGTTTCAAGCTTTGGAACTCGGAATGAATGATGATATCAGCATGATGGTCAATGTGCTTGGCGGCACCACTTCATGTGTTATGCTAGGTGAAACATTCCATGTAAAACCTTTCACATACTCATTAACATCTCATGATGAGTGTAGGACACGTTTTTAGGGCCGGTTGCACCAACCGAGTTAAAAACCTGGGGTTTACTAACCTTGGGTTAGATTTGACCTCCAGGTTAACCTCTGGGTTAAATGTTTGCATTGCACCAATTAACTCTTGATGAAATAGCCCCAGGGTTATGAAACCTATGTTTAATCAACTAAAACGGAATGTCAGGACCCAAGGTCCGGGGGTCCTGGGATTCAAGGTCAGGTACGGAATGTGGAGCAGCATTCAGTACCTAATGTGAAAGGAAAAGAAGCTAAAGGTCATCCGGGCGATGATGCAAGAGAATTCCAAGAGTTGCCGCCTTAAACAAGGGTCAATGGAAACCTAGGATAAAAAGGGAAACGAATCCCTAGGTCAGGAAGTTTGTTCAGAGAGAGCGGTGTGTTATGACGTTCGTGAAGCTCCTTTCGTAAACCCAGATGAGGATGGGCGCATCCCGATTGTTAAGCCTGGTTTTGGGCAGTTTGCTGTACTTAAGTATTAAACCACTAGGTTAACTATGCCTACTGGCTGGGTTAACCTCTCTATTTTTAACCTAACCCATGCATGTGCAACACAACAGTGGGTTAACCTAGAGTTACACAGTGGGTTAACCCTGTGTTATTCTAAACCTATTTTGGTGCAACCGGCCCTTAAAGTGTATAATAGAAGGCTACAGTTTTGACCACTAGCAATCTGTGTGCCACTCTGTGTCTTGCAAATCTTCTTTCAGATTTACAAAAAAAATCACTTCCTGTAAGCTTAGCTTGGCTCTGCCAAGCTTTCTTTTTGTGCGCTCTTATTTAAAACATGTTGCATTAGTATCCGGCTTGGTGGCGCCAGTGTGCGCCGAGTAGTAAGCGCCTACAATAAGCATTCACTGTGTTCTCACCCTAACCATGGATTTCCAGAACAAAGTTACTGTGTGAAATTCATGGCACTCACAATCCGGCTTAATGCTTCTCTTCTAACATGACCGGACACTGCCTGAACACATGGTGCCACATCATCATCTGCATGAGGGGCAACAGGTTCTACATGAACATCATCGGCTTCCCGTGTCCAAGGATCCCTTTCCATCAAGAAATTGTGAAGTATGATGCAGGCTTGTATCCATTCACAGACCCTTTTATGACCTGATTCTTTGTCAACAAGAATCCGTATACCATTCAAACTCTGAAATCGTCCTTTCAGCAGTCCAATCGTGTGCTCAACACAAATTCTTTCACTTGATATGTGCTTATTAAAAGCTATCTGTTGAGGAGTTAAATTTTGTCGGGATTTCTTATATGGCACCACCACGGTATCAGACCTGGAATAGGCACTGTCCCCAATAATGTATTCCCCAGTGCTAAAATATTTGTGAGCTTGAAGAAATGGGTGCGAGTGAGCATAGACCCTTGCATCATGTACACTTCCAGGAAATCCTGTGGGGAAATGCCTAATACATTTGGATGGATCACAAATTATTTGAAACTGCATGCAATAACATTTTTTTCTGGACCAGTATGCCTCTTTGTCATTAAGAGGGGCAAATGCTAACAATGAATGTGATCCATCCACAAACCCAATGCAGTTAGGGAGACATGACTTAAGCATTCTCAACGAAATTGCTTGCCTCTCCTCTTTTTCTGGCCAACATATAAAGCGTGAGGCAAGAGCATTGATTGCAGTCAACACATTGTTGGTGTATTTGTGCACTGATCCTTCAGAAATGCTAAATTTAGTAGCCACCATTGCCTTTGATGCAGCATTTCCAAAACAACCAAGCCTGAAAAGCGTCAATGCAAGCTGAAGTGCAATGGGCTGTTGCATACCGAGAAACACAGGATGATCTGTAATGAATATGACTAAATTAAATACATGCAAATACATTTGAGTTCAGCAACGAGGTCTACATGCCTTTGATTAAGTTGTGCAAACACATAAACGCTTCCCGATTCATCCTTAACTGGCACCGAAAACGCTTTTCACTAAATGTCGACTCGCATAAGACATCTTGAATCCAGTGCATACTTTTTGGAACTGGCAAACGGCATTGTAGGTAACGGCACATGTCCAGTAAGGCAAGAAATATGAGAATATCATTCTCGGAGAGGCTTGTTAATGGACACATGCTTGGGAGATACATGTTACTTAAGCCAAACATAACTGCCATCTCCGTTAGCAGCTTTCTATTACCATGATGTGGCATGTCCTGCATTATTTAATCAAATATGTACATCATTAAAATAAAAGAAAAACAGCTTAAGGACAATAATTTGTTAATTTGTTTACAATGCTCTATCATAATACCTTCAAATCTGCCGCAAAATTAATACAGATGGTTGCAACCCAAGAAAAATAGGCGAAGAAGAGTACTATAATTAATAAACAAAATTATGTTGACATTAATGGAGGTGCAAATAAAACGTCATGCATTATTGAGACCAACAGGATCGAGCAAACTTACCTGGAAAGTTAGGACACAAAATCATGGAGAGGATCGAGCAGCTGTAGGTTATAAATGATCTTCACCTGTGTCTCAATGACATAAAACTCCCTCTGAAATAAATAGGTTACTCCAATCTGTCATCTGTTGTTTTTATACTAGAGTTTAAAATTAATATTTCGTTAATATTAATATTAGTACATCTAATAAACTTACCTGGAAAGTTAGGACACGAAATCATGGAGAGAAGAGCAGCTGCATATCGGCTGTGTCAAGCCCAAAAAACTCACCTTCAAATAAATCTCTCCAAAATAGCACAAATGAATCGTCTGCTTAACCAACACCTATTTGTTATGGTGCAGCGACATTTCTGTATTTTAACTTGTTATATTACTAACAGTCTTAAAATGAATTGTGACTAATTATGATAAGTATTTAAATGAATTGATTACAACGTCAATGAACTTTATTCCACCAAAATGAGTTTCATCGCCTGCTGTGCACTTTATTTTCCAAAGAAGCTTTTTGTGGCGACAGCTACCAAAACCTCCGGTAAAACCGAATCTGTAGCAGATTAGTTTTCGGTCGCACATGCGCAGTCGAACCAAAACACGCACATTTATCCAATCTCAAAGCGGATTCGGTTTTTTACCTACAGCGTGACACGGCCTATTGTTAACACAAAATGAATTTATAGCATAAAAAACTCGAGTAAAGCTAATTCATGTTAATGCCATTGGACTATGTTAAAAAAAATTGCCAAACTCAGTTTTTTTAAACATGTATGTCATATTTTCTTTCAGATTCGCCTGGTACGCCTAGCATAGAAACAATAAACAGCCTGGGCAAAGCCGGGCCGTCCAGCTAGTTAATTAAATAAAGTAAACATAATTTCAGAAAATTCAATTTTAAAAAAGTCACGGAAATTAAACGTATAAATTTTGTCAAAATCCAACATGAATGCTTATACGTGGTTAGATCAGGGCCCTTGCAACCCTTGCAAACTTATGAAAAATATTTCCAGAACTAAGTTGGAAAATTTTCAACAATTTCAGAGGTTAAATTTTCCGAATTTTCGACTGTTTTCGAGGTGAAATAGGCAAAAATGTCAACAAAATCATAGAAAATTGCAATATTAAAAAAAAAATTTGTCTCACTGATTCAGGGTCCCCCCAGAAGTTACATTTAAATTTCCCTGGCTTTTCTCTGACTTTTCCAGGTTTTACATAAAAATTTCCTGGCCAATGACTATGTAATAAATTGACATGTATTGCAAAATCTATACTGGAAAATATTTTTCAAAATTAACTAACGACAATTTTGAAAACACTTTTACATAAAAAAATTGCATAATTTAAATTTTTAAGAAAGTGAAAATTTTGTATTCGTAAAATGTTTGAAAATGTTGCAAACTTGTGATCGGAAAACGTGAAAAATTTGCAAATTTGTTCTCAGAAAACGTGGACTGTTTTCCAAATTTGTACTCGAAAAACGTGGAAAAGTTTGCAAATTTGTACTTGGAAAACGTAGAAAAATATGCAATTTTTTACTCGAAAAACGTGGAAAAGTTTGCAAATTTGTACTCGGAAAACGTGGAAAAATATGCAATTTTGTACTCAGAAAACGTGGACAATTGTGCAACTTGGTACATAGAAAACGTGGAAAAATTTGCAAATTTTTACTCTGAAAACGTTGCAAATTTTGCAAATTTGTACTCAGAAAATGGGCCTGAGCTAACCAAGTAGAAGTATTAATTTTGAGTCGCCATGTCTGCGTTGAATTTCCCAGACTTTTTCAAAATAAGCCATTTTTGCCTGACTTTTTCAGACATTTTAAGGTTCCCTGACTTTTCCCGGTTTTCCAGGTCTGTGTGAACCATGTAAGTTTGTACTTTGTAGGTTTTGTAATATCGTGTATAACATTAGCATATGTCAATTTTGTCGTTGCTCAGGGAAATTTGTCTGAAAACCTGGAAAAGTCATGAAAATTAAATATGAATTTTCTGGGGAAACTCTTTCTGATTTTCTCGATGCCATTTTGATTATGTGAAGTCTAACCTCATCAAAAGAAATAAACAAAAAAAATGTATGATTAATTCATATGAGTATAAATTTCGTGACACAAAATCATGTAGTTTTGCAAAGATTAAGAGCAATTGAGAACATGCCCCTATTTCAGGGTTGAGACATTTGATGGAGCTGCCACCATGTCACTAAGAGCTGTTTAATCAGTGGGAATGTGGGATGTAACCATCGTCAATCTTAGGGCTCCCCAAACCCAGCAAGTCCACCAAGGGAACATTTTTCCAGTCATCAGTAACTGGATTTAGTTTTCTGAAGTTCTTTACAACATGCTCCTGTCAGTCCCAATCTGCCCAGGGTGTACGTGTCTCAAATTTGGGCAGGTCAAGCCGACTACTTGACCCTGGGGTGCGTAGTCTATTGGTAGCGTTGTTCCCTCTCGGAGATGTATGGGGATCAAACTACGTCTTTCAACAAAGTAGGGTCCATTCACTTGGGATGCGTAAATGGCAAAGGAATGCGTACGAAGTGATTGCGTTAACCCTTTATTGGTTGTGATAAAGTTTAAGCAATTACAACAGAGAGCGGTCAGTTGAGAAACGGTTCTGTTTCTAACTACCAATGAGCAAAAGAGAGAAATAAACTAATTCAGAAATCCTAACATATTCCTAACATAAACAAATTCAATAATCCTTCTAATACATAAGCGGTCAATGGTCAAAATACTAAGTTTCATAAACACAATGCATAAGTATAGCAATCAGCAATGTAAAATCCTATCTTTCCTAACATAACATAATAACATATGGGTATAAGAGGTTCCCTCCCTAAGATAATGCATATTACCAAAGTGTAGTCCAAAAGTTCAGATGTGGCTGTAGTCCTCCAATGGTTTTCTGATGGATTCACCGCACAAGACTGCTGCTCAGGTCTCTGATTTCCAATGTAAATTTTATCTCCTTATATACTGTGATGGCAGGATGTTTGTCTATTTTGGTGATTTTGGGGGGGTGGAGAATTTCCGTTTGTAAGGATAAATTTCTATCTGCAATTTCCTGTCTTTGCCCACCTTACGAGGTAGAGGATCATCTCTGGTGAACAGGACAGTTGATTGAAACCATAGTTTGTTAGCATGTCCCCAGTTCCCTGCAAAGTCTCTGGACTCTGGGTTACGTAACTGTGGTACAATGGTCAAAAGATGTGAAGGGGTTCAAAAGTTATAAAGATATTTGTTGATTTTATTGTAGTTTCCAATTACCTCCCCCAGGTGGCTAACCAGTTTGGTTTGTCATACATCCCATGTACGTCAATGTGATGTATGTGCAATGTTCCTGTTTTTGTTATTGAATGTTTTTCGGGGTACCTGGCATCCTGTTGTTTTGGGTCAGGTATCCTATCACATCACCACAAAGTTCATCAACACAATGTTTATTGACTGGCTTGGTCATAACTGGATTATTCTTGAACTTGGGAGATTTCTTGGCCATGGCTCTTCAGATTC
Organism: Ommatoiulus sabulosus; assembly: GCA_034697705.1. Taxonomy (NCBI): domain Eukaryota; kingdom Metazoa; phylum Arthropoda; class Diplopoda; order Julida; family Julidae; genus Ommatoiulus; species Ommatoiulus sabulosus. Next base: position 9,654 of record JAQGAO010001736.1, on the reverse strand, counting down.
CTCCTGCTGGGATTAGGGGGGACATTCCCTCCTTCATCGATTACACAACTCCATTCCATTTGCATGGTGACATCTTCGTGTGTCACATGGGACTGGATGTTTTCCTGTGGCACCGCCGGGTGACATCTGTTGGTCTGCGATTCCCTGGAGTTGGGGATCTTCATGGTAAAGGTGTGTTTGTGGCTTTCGCCATTCAGCTGACCGCACTGTTCGGTCCTTTCAACGCCGCGGTCGGTGCGGAGACCGTGACTATGATCCTTCAATATTTTAAAGAAGTTAATGATCTCTGGAACGCAGAGATCATTGATGGGGAGGGAGACTGGCCATAGAGTCATTCTCCCTCAGGACTGATCCTCAAGATGACAACCACTGACCGGCCCTGGATATGTTTCGTGAAATCTCCGAATACTGGAACGCGCACTGATATTGAGGTGAGTACAAATTCCGTCCATTACACTCCACATGCTCCACTTTTGCTGACAATTGAATTGAATAAATTTGCAAATAAATATTTTGTTGGAACCAACCTGGTTTCGATCCTGCAAACTACCACTCATGGAGACATCACGCCATCCACTGAGCTATCCGGACTCGCTTCTTAAAAGCGTCTTAAGATGGTAGAGAAGAGGAATCAAAGGTCTGAATCGAAGTGACGTTTGTGTACAAATATATCCATATTGGAAATAAGATTAGGGGAACTTTGTGTGCATTATGCATGCTAGTATAGGCGTAATGTTTGTGAAATACTTCAAAAAGCCGCATTTTTAAAATATGAAAACCAAAATATTGATCTGGCCGGACTTTATGGACAACCTTTATGGAAGACCCTCGTCCGCGACCAAGACAGTAGTTTCGTTTTGCACGTGGAAGGAAAGGGAGCAACGCACGCGGACAGCGGCTTGTTGAAAAGTGCAGATGTGATGTGAAGGTATCATCATAAAGGAACGACAGGCAGTTCGTTTGGGTTGACCCCAATGCCCACCATCCCTATTATCCTATACACCAAAACCAAAGATGGACGCAATTTGCCTTTTATACGTATAGATAGATCATCATCATCCCCACCATCACGCCCATTGATGTCTTAGATGGTAACAAATGATGCTCTGGAAGTAGAAAACAATCGTTTTGTCGGTTTTGCAACTTATGTAAATTTTATACTTATATCAACTTGTATAAATACTTTATATAAATGATAGAAAAAAATATCTAAATTTGTCTTTACCTCCCAGTTAAGTCTATTAATTACGGAACATAATTATTTAGTTTTTAATTTTTACTACATCGACCTCTGAATTCTGTCTTTTCATACAGTGTGAGTAAAACGTTTCTCCTATATCCCCCCCATGCAAATAGGAAAAATCGGATATGGGGAACATATAGTAACCATAGGGTGCGGAATGCAATGGTGCTAAACCATTTGGCCCCAAGGTCTGTTTAAAGGGTCTTTAGGTCCTATCTCTTAAACGGTAATAGCTACGAAGAAAATGTCAAAAAGAAAGTTATAAAGCGTCGAAAAAATTAGTTTAATGGTACTTCTCGCAACATTCAATTATTGATCGCCACACAACGAATGACTTCTGGGCTTCTATTATGTTTGCACTCAGGCTTAACACCGCTGTATTGCAGGAAAGCTCAAATCCTAAAACAAACCCGGTCCTAGAGCTTTTTTGCAATGTACTGTAGCGTTGTTATGCATAGGTGCAAACATAAGAAAAGCCCAGAAGTCATTTGTAGTGTGGCGATCAAAAATTAAATGTAGCCATCTAACTAATTTTTCGATGCCCTACAACTGTTTAAGACATAGGACCTAAAGGCCCTTTTTAATGCAGTACCCTTTGCCATGTTGTAGGGGGGATTTCCAGAAGCAGGCGAATCCCAATGCAAGCTGCACTAGTTTAGTTTAGTGATTGATCACCGCGCCGAAACCTTATGGTTATTTAGGGGGTCTCAGAGAGAGACAGATGGGATATCCGCATGAGGTCTGTTGTCGCACGTCTGAGGGGGGCGAATGGCGGTAAGGCAAGATCTGAAAGATACGAAGGATAAGGCCTGAACAACCTTGCAAGGAAGGTTGTTCCAGGAAATGATGTTCCAGGAAGGGAAGTGGAGAGTACAGGCAAACTTTGAAAGGATGATCGCAATGGCCGGAGAAGTGGGGGTCCAGGAGAAAGCGGCTTTTGTCTAGGATAGTGAGTGAGTTAAAAATGCTGAAAAGGAGATGGAGTCTTTGTTCTTCCCTTCAAACAGAGAGGAGTGGGAGTTGAAGATCGCTGAGGGTGGAGGTCATACAGGTGTCCCAGGAGCAATAGCCTGAGATTTGCCAAGCGGCTTGACGCTGTGGACGTTCCAGTAAGTCCTGGAGGGATTTGGTATGGGGGTCCCAAACAGCACTGGCGTATTCGAGTAACGGGCGAACCAGCACTTTGTAAGCCATCAAGCGGCAGGAGGGACTGGAATTTTTTAGAACGTGGTGGGTGTAGCCCAGGAGTCTGGAGGCTCTGGCCGTAACCTGGCTGATATGGGGTTGCCAGGACCAGCGGTTGTCAAGGAGGACTCCTAATCTTAGAGGGAGTGACCCAGCTGTATCAGCTTTCCTATCAAGATGTTATGATCCACGCTGGTAAATCATCGCTTGAAACCATAGTACACAACGTTGACTGCATGACCGGAGTCCATTGATCTAGTCCAATCGTTCCTAGCAATTAGAAGGTTTGTCTCGCAAGACCGGCCCTTGCAGAAACTGTGCTTAAGATCGAGGGCCCGCTCCTCAGTCTCGCCATCCATTATAGCACATACAATCTTCTGGCACAGTTTACTAGCGACACATATTAAACTCACAGGTCAGGAGTTACCTGGCGATTGCATTGGTCCTTTCTTAAAAATAGGGGCAATGTTAGCATCCTTCCAGTCCAGAGGGATAGTCCCCTCAGAAATGGATTTCTTAAACAGCAAGCTCAAAGGCACTGAGACACTACAGGAACCCTGTCCTAGCACATAGTTTGCCAGGCTATTTGGCCCAGGAGCCTTACTGGGGTTTATCTCATTCAATATTGCTTCCAACTGTTGTTGTTCAACTTTGACAACTTGTAGGGGCGAAGTTGTCATAAGGTGACACCAACTGGCCCAAACATCTTAACAAAGGACCTGTTCAGCAGGTCCACTTTCGACATTGCTGAAGTAACCAATTGCCCTCGCTCTTCATCCATTAGAGGGCTCATACATTTAGCTGCCTTACGGTTGCTGTTAATATACCCAAACAGTCCCCTAGCATTGTGCTTACAGTCTTTGATAATTTTGGCACACATCAGTTTTGTGCTTTCTGATGAGAGCAGTGACCCTGTTCTGCTGTTGACAAAAAGCTTCATAGGCTGCAGGCTTTTGCTCAGCCATGTACATCTTCCAGAGCCTCCTCTTATCAGCTTATGCATCCACTATGAACATTGGGAGAAGGGCTCTGTGGGATTTGGATGCCAGAGGCACATGCCGGCCCACAAGTTGGAGGGTCACATCTCTAAAGTAAACCCAGCACTCTTCAACAGTCCTTCCATGAAAAGCTTGTGCCTAGTCTACTGTCAAAATAGCCACATTCATTTGCTGGTAGTCTCCACGCCTGTAATCTGGCTTCCTCTTAAAGTGCACAGCTTCGTCACCAGACCTGTAAATCTTCCATGTTAGCACATGGTGATCCGCATTACTTAATGGTGAGAGGTGTGTGACTTTCCACACAACCCCCCCTCCTGAGTGATGATCAGATCAAGTAGTGAGGCTCTCTGTCCTGGTATGAAGCACGTGGGTTGGGTGACATGTTGCTCCCACACACTGTCAACTGCCTCACATCACATCAAACAGCCTCAGCACTCAGCGTCAGGTCCCCCAGTTAATATGCGGACAGTTTAAATCGCCACACAAGCGCAGATGTTTCTTTGTCCGCAAGCCACTGTCCGCTGCCATCATCACTGTATTTACCTCTGTAACAGCATACCTTATCCAGCTGCACATCACCATACATTGCCAGCCCAAACAATTCGGTAAGATGCTGGTCAAACCTAGTATGAATGCTAATGTTAAGCTTCTCTTTCGCAAAAACTGCAACACCGCTATGGATGGTGCTCTCTCTATAAACCCGCTACAGATTATATCCTTTGATTCCATGTTCACAGTCATTGATGCGATCTCACAGCCATGTCTCTAAAGAACAGCAAAATCCACGTTCATCGACAACTGCATAGTTGTGAGCTCCGGAAGCTTGGACGTCAGGCCCTGGCAGTTGGTCATAATGACTTGGCACTCATTGTCTAGTTTAGGGGGATGGGGGGGGCTCTTTGTTCCCACTCGCTCGTCATGTTTTGTTGTTTAAGTGTGCCAAATGTAATTTCGGGTTGGCAGCAGCCACGTGAGATGTGCACGATTAGTTACAGGGTGCTGTAACACCGCGCACGTTACTTCTGGTGTTCCCCTGAACATCTCACGTGAAGCGTGAAGTGTGTCTATTGATTACAAGTGAAACTCTGTGCCACGCCAGTGCAATTAATGCTAATCATCATGATCTGGAAGAGGGTGGCGGATGTGCGACTTTGGGGGTGAAATGGAAGTATTTCACTCACATGGTCGTACAGCCGCTATTACCTCCAGTCTGTTCACTTTCTGTTTGTGTGTTTTAGCGCATTCTGCATGTTTAAACAGCGTGCCAAGCTAAAAGTGTTAAGTTTATTATCACGGCGTTTTACCCAGAGTCCAGTTTAACTTCACCGGAAAATGGCGGGAGATTTTTGAATACTGGGGGGATCGCCATGGACTTTTGGGTAGTCCACTCTTGCCACCAGGTTTCCCGTGACGTTTCTGAAGGGGTTTTGTGGACCCCACACCTTTCTGGGTACACCCCTTCTTTTCCCACTCTCTTTCTTCCTGTTTCTGAGCTAATTGAAGAGAGTACGTTTTTCATACACTGTGAGTGTAGGCTTAGCCACTAAGTGTTGGTGGGATAAGTTTCTGGAAAATGTGGCAGAAACCAAGTCATAGGAAACCTGAAGCAAGAAACGTTTTTGTTGGTAATTATATTTGCAATTGGAAAATCATATTTTGCTGATATTTGAAAAGTGTTTTCTTTTAACGTTGATATGTATTTCTGAGTGAGGTTCATTGTGTATAAGCCTCACGTATTGCTGTGACTACTTGGGACATGTGTTGTCTAAAGTAGTGTTGAATAAAAATGTCTTTGCATGGTGCACGGCACCATAAAGCTGTAACTTTTGGAAGCGTGCATTATTTTTAATATTCCAGAAAACTTTTGCAAGTGAATAAAATGGCATTTGTAAGGTGAAGGGACCTTCACAAGGTATGTGCATTTTAGCTTTTGTCCCCCTAGCATTAATTAGTCGTAAGTTTCCTTGTAGCACTCCAGGGTTCTAATCCTGGAAGGAGTTGAAACAGAAGCCACAGTTAATGTGTTTAACTGTAAAACCCATATTCTGTTTATAGGAGAGTCTAATTATTGTTTGTAATGTATGCTAGAGCTCAAGTCCCAAAGCTCGAATCACCCCATTTAAGGTACAATAAGTAGCATTGGAAGCTAGAAAAAATTTTCGTGTATACTTTTGTTTATAACTGCGAGCTAAAGCCTCTGTGCGCTCCCACATTGTGCTGATTTAACAACAGGTTATGGGCCCAGCACGCTTCCACTGCGCTTATTGTATTTTATCTGGCTGTTTGCCCTCATAAGTGTCTGTCACCTCATGCCAAAGTGTCTAATAAATTATTTTGTTGTGTAAAGTGTATTAATTATTTATGGCCCGACTTATATCACTATTGGTGTGTCTATCGTAGTAAGTTTTCAAGAAATACAGTACGGCACGCGGCTTGAGAAGAGAAATTCTCCAAAATGTCAGCTGAAGCTAAAATAGAAAAACTCACGAAGGCGAACTATGCTACCTGAAAGGTTAGTATGTCGTGTGTCCTCAAAATTGCCAAAGTGTGGCGAGTGGTTAGCGGGGACAGCGTCTGTCCGGAACTATCTGAAGAAAATGCAGATGCGATTGCCCAGTAGGACAACCTGGATGATGAAGGTTAGTCTCGTCTGTTGTTGGCAATTTCAGCCTCTGAGCTAAAGCAAGTGCAGAGCCTCAAAACTGCGCGAGACATTTGGCTCAAACTGGAATCGGTTTTTGCGGACCGGACACCCGTGGGGAAGATGACTCTCTTGAGGTAAATCTTCACCATGAAATTTGGAGAACGTGGAGATCCCAAGGACTTTCTCGATGGCTTCTTTGAGCGAGCTGAAAAGCTCACTCAATACGAGTTGGTTCTTTCGGAAGAAGTTTATAGCATGCTGCTAATTCTGGTGCTACCAGCTTTATACGATGGATTAGTCTGCGCCATGAAGTCGCATAATGCACTCCCTCCCCTTGATAATATTCACCTGAAGATCCTTCATCAGGCAAAGGCGAAACAAATTCGGACGGGAGGAGGAAATGGCAGCAATGCGAACGACAGAGAAGCCATGATATCCAGTGGGTCTGGTACGAAGAAGGCGAAGAAGAAGTCAACCAAGGGATCGCCGGGAGCGAATTTGACATCGCAGTCAGCTACATCGAAGCCCAAGTCCGGGAAAGGAAAATTTCCCTTTCAAATGCTATAAGTGTGGCAAGACCGGGCATAGAATAGCAGACTGCAACGCTCCTGACAGTAAATACGTTCAACGAGGTTTGGCTGTAAGTTGCTTGATTACGCCCGCTCTGGTGGACGGGATAGTAGCGCAAGCGATGACAGCCAGTTGTGTGGTTGTTGGACAGCAGTGCCATGTCCCACATGACCGCTCACCGAGATACCCTGGCAGACTGCCTGAAGAGTAAAGGAAGTCTGTCACTGGCTAGTGATGCCAAAATCTCGGTTTCTATGAAAGAAAGCGCATCCCTTCGAAGTTCCGGTGGGGACTTCAACCTCAAAAAGGTACTTCTGGTGCCTGAACTGAGGGCCAACCTATTGTCGGTGGCTAAAATAACCGACAAGGGAAATTCAGTGGAATTCTTTCAAAGCGAGGCCATCATCAGGGATTCCCGCAGAAGAACAATTGCTACGGTACCTCGCAAGTAGGACCTCTATGATTTGAAGCCCTCACGCATGGAGAAAGCAAAAATCAAGCGGCCACTGTAGTGCCAAGGGGCCTTGGCACTTCTCGTCAGCAATGGCACGAAAGATTCGGCCATCTGAATGTGGCTGACTTGGACTACATGCGTAGGACATGATGGTTGGAGGTTTGGAGTGTGGGGATACTCCAGACAATCTCCCTTGCCGTACCTGGGCAGCGAAGAAAGCAATCATGCAACCTTTCCCCAAGGATCAGCATCAGCAAGCTGTGAAGCTACTGGAACTCCTCCACACGGACCTGTGCGGTCCAATGAGGGACAAAACATACGGTGGAAGACAGTACTTCATCACTTTCATCAATGACAAGTCCCGTTGGTGCGAGCTGGCATTGCTCAAGCACAAAAGTAAAGCATTTGAGGCCTTCAAAGAATTCAAACAACGATGGATGCACTCTTGCACTCTTTGCACTGGATGCAAAGTGAAGGCCCTGCAGAGAGACGGTGGCGGCGAATACGTGAACGCCGCTTTTGACCAAGCTCTGAAGGACTGGGGAATCCAGAGGAGGACGAGCGTGCCCTACACTCCGCAGCAAAATGGTGTTGCGGAAAGAAAAAACCGGACCCTAATGGAAATGGTTCGGTGCATGCTGTTTTCTTCAGGACTACCTAAAGCATGCTGGGGCGAAGCTGTGTGCACAGCCAACCACATCAGGAACAGGTGATCTCCCGCTCACTGGATGGTAAAACTCCATTTGAACTTTGGCATGGAACGAAGCCATCAGTGAGTCACTTCAGGAGGTTCGGGGAGCGCACCATGGTGCTGCCAAAGCGACCTGGACAAGACAAGTTGGGACCGAAGTCATCCAAAGCTATTTTCGTGGGGTACAGCGGTACCTCGAAAGCGTGGTGATTCATGTATGTGGGCACAGGAAGTGTCATTGACTTCAGGGATGCTACATTCCTGGAGAAACTCTACCGTATGGATTCAACAGCAGGGTTGGAAAAAACCCAACCATCACAGACGCAACCGGAAACAGTTGAGGACCAATTCGTGGAACTGGACCTCCCAGAGCGGATCGACCACGAACCAACTTTGGAGACTATGGCAAATGAGGCCGCTAGGACAGAGCCAGCGGCGCATGGAACCGGGAGACCAGCTCTTTCCGGACACCGATACCAGTGGGACAGCGACGTCTCAGGACCGCCAAATCAACCGACGTCGAGAGGAGGGTTTAACCCAAGCGAGGAGCTACGAAGAAGGATAACCCTCCGCAAGTGCGACCTTATTCAGCGACTCTCACTCAGTGTGAGGAGGACTTGGAGGAGTGGTGGTGTGGGGAAGAGGTCTGTCAGATTGAGTGGCCTGGTGTTGAGGAAGCATAAGTGGCAGACACAAACTACTGTGATAAGTAGAAAGATGGAAGGGAAATAAGAAAATAAACAAAACAAATTGCTTACCTTTCAATCGCAGTTTATGAGCCAATAAATCCGGTTTCGAAGAGGTGGGTCCAGTAGTAGTTCAGGGGGTCAGCAACAAGGGGTGGGCAGTCCGAAGCAGGGGGAAACGGGAACTATCCATCCATGGGGGCTGGGACAACCGGAGCAGGTGCTCCGGGGTAATACCCCGCAGGATACAGTACCGTGGCCTGGGTTTGGAGGGGGCCATCAAGGTAGTAAGAGATCTCCCCGAAGAACGTGTTCACACCCTGAATGGTACACGGAAACCCCCTATCTTCCCAATAATTGGTCAGATATTCGATGATCTGATGGTATGGCATAGGGGGCCAAACAGGATTGTAGTCCCCCTTTCTAACAACAAGGAGGATGGCGAGGTACTTCTCATGACATACTGTAAACTCTATCCCATTTTCTAAGATGAAGAAGGGAGATAGAGCCTGGGCCGAATACCGTTTCGGTTGACGTGGAAGTTCAGGAGCAGGATCAGTCAAGTGCATTTTGGATGATTTATGAAATTCTCCAAATTCACTGGTTTTGTTAAACTAGGTGTCACATGACCAGTGACACTGCGACATTGAAGATGGACCAGGGAAGCAGGATGTTTTGAACACTAAAACACGGTTACACCCATGTGACACATTGGTGACAGGGGCCACCTGGCCCTGGCCCGGGCCCAAATTGAAAAGACAATAAAAAACTCCGGTAAGGGGCTACATGTAAACACGGAAACACCTGAATTGACCCAGCTGCATAAATTATTTGGAAGATTCTCGAAGCCAAATGAACCCTGACCCAGTAAAGGTGACGGACAATGTCATGGGGGAGGCAGGCTTGGAGAAAACAACTTTACGACTTTAATTTACATAATGAAGCGTGGGAAGGATGATGCAACCATCGGAAACCAGTGCAACCAACACTAGTGCCGCCAGTGACAGAAACGTGAACTAGACACATTAAAAGTGAAATATTGAGATATCTTCGGATCCCAGGACCGTACGACGTTGGGACTGACCTCTACGAGTAGCCCCTGACCCAAGGAACTTACCTGGATACACTCCTGAACCTAACAAAGTGGGACCTAATTAGGGGAAGGGAAAGATTAAGGAGGAAC